>JAADXW010000046.1:0-49782 GCA_023337975.1 Phytopythium ostracodes
GTTTTATCCGCTGAAAATTGTTTTATTCGAGAGATCTCGCAATTGGCTATAAAATGAGGCATTTTGCGCTTTCGAAAACCTATTATTGGCTAAGATATGCGACCGACCGGCCATTTTCACGTTTCATTGGCGCGCACTGTATAGCCCGCCATCATGAAATTTATATTTATTACTGTTTAGTTACCAAACACCTCACGTCAGGAGGATAATTTACCTCTCTGTTTCGCGCCGAAGGCCAACATCAGGTGAAGTATAACACGCCACTTCGCGCGCATTTAGGCGCCAGTGCTCAGCCAACAGGCTAGCACTTTGAGAAAATTTGATATTTAACCCGCTGTCGCCATGCTCTCCTTCAGCCAAGTCCTCGATGCCACAGGAAGCGACGAAGCGTCCATCCGGTGGTGCATGGAGATAGGGCTTCTGGAGCGCCGGATGCTTTGCCTGTGCGCCGATGCCTCGATGAACCTCTACATGGAGGAAGGGTTATAGCGCTGCGGAAGGGTTGGGTGCCAGAAGACCAAGAGCGCACGTGCTAGCTCGATTTTCAGCGGAATCCGGCTCCCTATTCGTCGGATTCTGCGTCTTCTCTGCTGCTGGCGCGCTCAACAGCCCGTGACGGTTGCTGCGGAAGCGGCTGGGGTTAGCACGTGCGCTGCCGTCCCATGGTACGAGCACTTCCGTGACATCTGTGCCAAGGCGATGGCTTGGATCGAGATGCGAGTGGGAGGGGTGGGGCACGTCGTTGAGATCGATGAGACGTCACTGAAGAAGAAATCCAAGTACGGAAAGGGGAAGCACTATCCATATGTGTGGCTCTTCGGTGGGGTGGACCGCACGACTGGGAAATGGTTCGGGGTGATCACGCACGAAGACCGCACGAAGTAGACGCTGAGTCGCCTCATTCACAAGCATATCAAAGCCTGGGTAAGTGCCTATTTGCTCCGAGCTATATGTCTAACGTGCTAATGCTTCATTCAACTGTGTGCGTAGGTCTACTATCATGTCTGACAATTTCGGGTCGTACATCTCTTCGTGTGAAACTCACACACTCGAGAACAACCCGCTGCTCAAGGACATGGCGTACTGCCACAAGTACGTCAACCACTCCAAGAACTATGTGGACCCTGCCACCGGCGCACATACCAACACCGTCGAAGGGGTGTGAGGGATCCGGGTTAAGCGTTTCATCAAGGTACGAGGGTTTGTCTATTTCTGTTACTGCATGTTTACTAACGAGCATGTAGGTAGGCTATGCGAGGGATGAATAAGGGTAAACTGGACAGCTACCTCCAGGAATACCTCTGGCGCTCATGACATCTTCCGTGACAGCCGAAGCCTGCCGACGCGCTGATGGCTTTCATCAAGAGTTTAGAGAAGCACGCATCGCATAGGCCTCTTGAAATATAACAAGAAAAGACAATAAAATTCGTGATGGCGGGTTATACTTCATGAGGGCCAGGTCTCCCGCCATTATTTGGACTGCTTCAACTTGCGCATTGCACTCGTCCTTTTGCAGTACATACTCTGTTTTGTGTCGAATATACAAATTATCGGTTCTCATAGGACATTCGGAATTGAAGTTGGATGTTGGGGATGAAGTCTGTATCATTTATGCAGCGTGTTTTGACACGCCACCAAATTTTTCAACATGTAATGAATCACTACGGTGAGTCCCACCTTGATTTGATATCCTTGACTAAATGGGTGCATTTGTCCTTGGTGTACCCATTTTCGGCGTCTTCAACCGCAATTACCCACGCTTTTTTCCTTCCTTTTCCCGCCATAAATAGCGCCCCACGCTTCCATTAATATGTCGATGTCCCCATGAGCCGAAAGCCGGTTAACGACTGCGCGTGACTCGAGCGGGATGCGACCAAAATAGGCGGGCGACGGATGCCGACGGGGCAGAAGCAGCGCCATTCCGCTTCGCGACGTCGCTATTGAGTGGTTAGCGGGTCTCAAAAGCGCACCATCTTGCCGCAACGCGCCGTGTAGGGGCCACTTCCGACGCAACCATGGCCGAATCGAGCCTGCTGATCGTGGACGGCATCATCAAGAAGCTGCTGAGCGTGCAAGACAAGCCGACGCAGACCGAGGTCACGGACGTCACGACGGACGAAGTGCTGCTGCTGTGCCGCAAGATCCGATCGGTGCGGCCTCTCCCCTACCGCCCTGGTCGGCTTTGCCGCTTCCTCTCTGTCTGTACATGCAGCACATTCATGCGTCCACCCGTTCAATCGACAGATCTTTTTGGAGCAGCCGCCGCTGATCGAGGTGCCGGCGCCCGTCAACATTTGCGGCGACACGCACGGGCAGTACTCGGACCTGTTGCGCATGTTCGAGATGGGTGGCTTCCCGGACGAACGCAGCTACCTCTTCCTCGGGGACTACGTGGACCGCGCCATGCAGAGCATCGAGACCATTTGCCTGCTCTTCGCGTACAAGATCAAGTACCCCAATCGGCTCTACCTGCTGCGCGGCAACCACGAGTGCGCGTCCATCAACCGCATCTACGGCTTCTACGACGAGTGCAAGCGCCGCTACTCGATCAAGATCTGGCGCACCTTTGGTGACTGCTTCAATTGCATGCCCGTCGCCGCGGTCGTCAGCGGCAAGGTGAGCCATCAGCTTGTCTAGTAACCTCTCATGGCTGACGACGCTAACGATAGGCTGCGGTCAGATCTTCTGCACGC
This sequence comes from Phytopythium ostracodes, assembly GCA_023337975.1. Lineage (NCBI taxonomy): Eukaryota > Oomycota > Peronosporomycetes > Pythiales > Pythiaceae > Phytopythium > Phytopythium ostracodes. The sequence continues at coordinate 2,694 of JAADXW010000046.1, forward strand.
ACGGCGGGCTGTCCCCGGACCTGTACACACTGGACCAGATCCGCAACGTGCGCCGGCCAACCGACGTGCCCGACGAAGGCCTGCTGTGCGACTTGCTGTGGTCCGACCCGGACGCGGACTCGCAGGGCTGGACCGAGAGCGACCGCGGCGTGTCCTACATCTTCGGGCCGGACGTCGTGGACCAGTTCCTGCGCGCGCACGACCTCGACCTCGTGTGCCGCGCGCATCAGGTCGTGTCCGACGGCTACGAGTTCTTCGCGGACCGCAAGCTCGTGACCATCTTCTCGGCGCCCAACTACTGCAATGAGTTCGACAACGCCGGTGCCATGCTCGTCGTCGACAAGAACCTGCGCTGCTCCTTCAAGGTGCTCTGCTCCAGTGATAAGCGCAGACAGTCCAAGAAACCCTGATATAATGCAGGGCCGGGGCGCCGACAGGGTGCGAGAAGAGTCTTAATTAATAAAGTCTGTTGATGGCGATCAATTGACCACCAACCACCGTGAGCACATTGGATTAAGAGCGGTTCTTGTCGTCTCTATCGGTCTACCGACGAGGAAACACATCGATGCGCGTGACGGGAGCGCGCGGCTGTCGCTCTTTAAGCTCCAGAGGCATGGCCTCCGCCTCGCTGTGGTGGAAGACGACCGCGGTGGCGAGTGCCAGCGCCGCCGTCGCGTCCTGGTACTTGTTGCAGACGACGTCGCGCTTGCGTGACAGCACGTTGATGGCGTCAGCGAACCGCGCGGCTCCACGAGACCGTAGGCGCGCGAGCTGCGCGGTCAGGGCGTTCGCGAGCGACCGGTAGGCATCCGCGCGATACTGGAGGTTCTCATACTGCTCGCAGAGGCGCACGAGCACGTCGCACTCAGCCAGCCGCTTCTCGACCGCGCTCTCCCCCGCGCTCGACTTCGGTTTCTCGTCGCCCGAGTCGTTCGTGTGGCTCTCGTAGACGCTGACAATGTGCCGTTGCGCTAGGATCTGCTGGTGACGGTCGCCCACCTCGAGCGCCAACGCTCGCTGCCGCAGGAAGACAGGAAGCGGCGGTGCTCGTAGTAAGGAATCCTCGTCGCTATCAGCATCAGCCGAAGATGAAGACGCGCATTTAAGCAGCTGGAACTCCTTCAGCGCGGTCCCGAGACCCGAGAGCGCCATCATCTGGTCCTCTTTGCTTTGCAACACGGCCGCGATCTCCAGCGCGTCTCGCCACATTGCAACCGCCTCTTGGTAGCGCTGCATGCAATTGAAGACCATGGCGAGGTTCCGCAGTGCGCGCTGCTGCGCGAACACGTCTTCACGCTCCAGCGCGAGTGCCAAGTCGCTCTGGTGCGAGCGCTCCGCGAGGTCGAAGCGGCCCTCCACCAGCAGCGTGCACCCCATGTAGCTCAGCAAGAAGCCCTGCAGCTTGGCGAGCTCGGAGTCCATCTCACGGGCTGAGACCATGTCAATCGGCTCCGTGGCGCCGTATTCGTCGTTGGCGGCATCGCTGCCGCTCGTGTCGACCGCTGGCTGGCCTAGCAACTCCCTCAGCCGCTTGAGCGCAATCGTGAACTCGGCCTCGGCCGTGTGGAACTCGCTCGCGAAGTACTCCTCTTCTCCCCGACAGCCGTGCGCCAGGATGCCCAGGCGGCGGTCGGGCTCCGAGAGCGCGCCGGCAAGGCTCTCGCTCTGCAAGAACCAATCCTTGGGCGCTCGCGCTGGAGTCGTTGCCGTCTCGGCGACTGGCGAAGCAGCCGATGCTGGCTGTGTATCGCCGTCGTCAGTAGATACAGCGGTCGAGGACCTCACATCTTCATTGTTGACATCGTCTGATGCGCTGATAGGCATGTCATTCGCCTTGTCGTTCGCCGTTGATGCGCCCAATTCGCTCTCAGCAGATCCCACGATGTCCCTGCTAAACGCGTCAACCTCTCGTGCGTCTGCATGGGCCAGCGCGACGCCGAGATGGTACTTTGCAATGGCCTGAAGATGCAGATCTCCGCACAGCAAAGCCGCTCGGAAGGCCGCGACGAAGTGAGGAAGAGCTGTCGTTAACTCCCCGCGCTCAAAGCAGAACAGCCCGAGGTTGCTATGCGCTCGACACTGCAGTTCCGACTCGGTTGTCTTGTCAGCCGCCTCCACTGCGAGCTCAGCGTACTCTAGTGCCTCAGGGGACCGCTCGTTTTGGTCCCGACTGCAGCTTGCGAGAACTAGGAAGCACGTTTTACAGGCGTCAAGAGTGAGAGATGATCAAGTCTGGGAGTGCTGATGGGAGGAACGTACGCATGTACGCGGTGCTCCGAGCTGCGGCGTCGGTAGGATCCGCAGGTGCGGACTGTTGACTCGCTACGCGGCCGACCGTTTGGTGCTCGGCATCGATCGCACACGTCTCGACGACGCTGTGAGCCACCTGGACGGCGTCTTGGACGTTGCCCTTGGCGTACAGGAACATCGCGTAGTTGACGGCCAGCGGCTTCTCCATCGCGTCGAGACCTGCATTCCTTGTTGCGCCAATCGTCTGGTTGGCATCTCCATCGGACGAAGTCGAGACGGCTTCTCGATGAAGCTGCTTCGCCTCGAGCAGCAGCGCCATGGCTTTTGCCTGGTCACCTGCTCGGAAATTCAAGGCTGCCAAGCAGTTGAGAGCATTGACACGAAGTGCCGCGAGCGTTGCTTCGTGCTGCTGGTCCTTCTCGTGCTTCACCCCCGCATTGTTGGTTGCCAACGTCTTGAGCTCGTCTACCAGCCGCTGGAGGTAGAGAGCCGCGAGCTGACACTCGCCGTGCTTGGCGCATAGCTCACCGAGTTCATACTGGAGCTCCAGCCCTCGCCTAGCGACATCAACGTAGCTATTGGCATCATTTGCTGCGGGTTGCTGGCTCTGGAGAGCTCGCAACTCGGCGTCAAGTGCCGCGAACTGCTTCTGGATGCGCTGCTGGCGCTTGACAAGCTGCGCCTTCTCCATCGTTGTGATGCTCTTGAGCTCGTCCTGTTACTCAACCACCAACTGCCGCCGTCACCGCGGTATTTATACCCATTGGCAAGGCTAAAAGCTGTCGAGAGCGTTCTCCACAAGCAAATAGTGGGATGCTGAACGCATATCAAGAATTCAGTCACTTGCTGTCTCGAATGGAACGCTCTCTCACGTCGTAAAGCGCTAGGAAGAACGCCATGCAACCTTCGCATCTGCTCTGTCACCCCGAGCTACGGCGGCGGCTCGTCCGGACCGCGCGCTCGGCGATCTCGACCTTGCGCTCGTAGTTCTTGACCTCTTGCTGGAGCTCGTACATCTTGGCCTTCTGCGCCACGTAGTCCAGGATCTGTAGCAAGAAACAAGGCTCAGTGACATCTCCAGATCCCTTTCAGTCTCTCTACTGCGGCATCTCACCTGCGGCGGGTCCTTGCTGGGTTCGGCGAGCTGCTGCACCTGTAGCGACTGGAACTTCTTGCCGTCCTTGTGGTTCTTGGCCTCGACGCCAGCGATCTCCTCCAGTATCTTCTCGTTGAGCTCCGTGCGGGCCTTGATCTCGTTCTGGAGCCACGCGCTCTCCTCCATGAGCTCGTGCAGCTTCTTCTTGAGGTTGTTGAGCACCTGCACGGTGCTCCCCGTGGTCTGCTTGAGCTTGAGCAGCTCCTCGTTGCGCTCCTCGATATTGGCCACGTACTGTTTGTTCTCGATCTGGAGCTGATGGAAGTCAATGTAGTGCAGGGCGTCACCCATCTCTTCCTTGTGCCGCAGCTGCGCGTCGATCTTCTGCGCTTGGCTCTTGAGTGTCGCGTTCTTGAGCCGCAGCTTCTCCACCACGGCGTCTTTTTGCCGTAGTTTCTCCTCCATGTACCGGATCATCTTCTCGGCGATCGTCTTGCCGGTGCGGAAGTTCTCGGCGCCCACGACGATGTCGCGCTTGAACTCGTACGCGTCCTTCTTGAGCTCGGCGATGCGGATGTCCGTCTCCTCAAGCACCGCGCGTAGCGTGTCGACGAGCCGCTCAGACGTGCGCTTGGTCTCCTCGAGCTCCTTCTGCGCCTCCTCGAGCTCGGCGCTGCAAATGTCGTTCTTCTGCTCTACGGACAGCGTCGCCTGCGCCTTGGGCCGCCGCTGCCGCGCTTTTTTGTCGCGTTCGTCCTTCTTCTCCTCGTCGTCGCTGCCCGTCCAGCCTGGCGCGTTGCGGTGCAGGTACGACGCCAGCAGCTCGTTCTCCTGCTCCAGCACCTCGTTCTGCCGCGCCAGTTCCTCCAACTGGCCGTCGCATAGCGTATATACATCGTCAGCACCTAGCTAACACCGCCCCGCGGTCATAAAGCCGAGCGTGTGGGCTCACTCTGGTCTCGAGCTCGTCCAGCTCCTCGTCGTCGCTCATGGCTGCGCTTTGATCGTCACAATGCGAAAATGGAGCTGCTCTGGCGTCGTTTCGCGTCCCTCATCCCTGTTTTATTGCATTTGTACACTAATATAGGACAAACACATTATATTTTCGAAAGCGTCCTGACATAAACAACCTAAATGTATGTGGTTCATTGAAATTAGAGTGCACCACATTAAATCCGACGCTCGCTGATTCCCGAGTCGAGCCGCGCCGCTCCTTGTTGATCGACCGCGTGCATTTTCCAGACTTTCGCCAGGTATTCGCCACGTGATTCGAAGATGAAGCGCGCGCTGGTGATCCGCAATGTGTCGAGCCACGAGGTGCCGCTGGACAGCCTGGACAACGCGTGCGTGCAGGCGTTCACGGCGCACGGGTTCATCACGGAGCTGGCGGTGAACGACGAGGCCGAGGTGATGCATCAGCTCATGCAGACGCACGCGCGCTCGAGCGCCAACCAGGCGTCCAACGGCGGCGGCGCCTTCTTCCCGTCGTCGGCCTCGCTGCGCGCGCCGTTCGACGCCGTGCTGTTCCGCGCCACAGGGCTGCCCCACAACCGGCTGTACCCGCTCATCCGACTCATCCGCACCATCAGCAAGCAGATCTTCGTGTGCGTCTACAGCCCGCAGCTGATCGACTACCCCATGGGCCGCTACCAGTGCTTCCAGGTGGGCGCGTCCATGGTCACGGGCTCGCTCGACGACGTGCGCAGCGTCATGGCCTTCGTTGGGTCCTGCGGGCTCAACGACAGCAGCGCCGGTCGGTCGTCATCTTCCTCGTCCCGACGGTCGCTGTCGGGGCCTTTCACGTGTCCGTTCTGCGAGAAGAAGGGCTTCACGGAGGACCAGCTGTGGCGCCACTGCCCGCTGTACCACATCAACGAGAAGAACGCGGACCACATCGCATGCCCCGTTTGCCGCGAGGCGCGCGGCCCGTTCCAGGTCCATCTGCACAACGCGCACGGCCCGCCCGGCCGCGGGGAGATGACGAGCGAGTTCCACATGGCCGACAGCACGCTGTTCGCGTTCGCGCTCGTCGTGTGCCACAACAAGAAGTTCAACACGTTCCTGCTCGTGCAGGAGTTCGCCAACTCGGGCTTCTGGCTGCCCGGTGGACGTATCGACAGCGGCGAGAGCCCCGCGCAGGCGGCCATCCGCGAGACCAAGGAGGAGGCTGGCATCGACATCCAGCTCACGGGTCTCATCAAGGTCGAGTACCACCCGAAGAAGGACCGCTCCGGCAGGCAGTACGTCCGCATGCGCTTCATCTTTTACGCCGAGCCGATCGACTGCGACCAGCTCCCAAAGTCCATCCCCGACTACGAGAGCGCCGGCGCCACGTGGTGTCACGCCGACCAAGTCGCGGGACTGCCGCTTCGCGGGTCCGAGCCCGTCACCTACTTCAAGTACGTGGCTGCGGGCAAGCCCATTTACCCCATGGACATGATCCACATGAGCTCGGAAGGGGCATGATACGTCCTCGATCGTCCTTTTGAAGCCTCCAGCCTACGAGTAGCGCGTGTCAAGGCTCATAGACGTCGAGGTAGTCGAGCCCAAAGAACTTCTTGACAGACCCGACGAAGCCGAGCGCCGGCATTGCGCCGTTATGTTTCCGCTGCAGAGTCACGAGCAGCACAGGAGTACACATATACGTGAGCCAGAGAGTGAACAACGACCGTGTCGGCCGGCCAAGTCGCGAACGAACCTGGTAGTTCTCGAGCTTGAGCCGCTGGTACAGGCGCTTGTGAAGACGCAGCCAGTGATGCTCGCCGAGCGTCGACTTCTGCATCCGGTCTTGCAGGCGGAAGCACGGGAAAAGCAGCATCGGGTAGCGCTTGTTCATGATCTTGAACTCTTCAAAGTCGAGCACGCCGTCCTTGTTGCTGTCGGCAACGCACTGCGAAGTTAGGAGGGCGTGTGGATACGATGGTACATACGCAATAATAGTATTTTACCGGTCGAACTCGGTCAGCGCGTTCTTGAAGTTCCCCGGGTAAATGGGCTTGCCGTCGTTGACGAGGCTGATGAGCCGCTTGAACTCCTTCTCGCCGATCGAGCCCGTCTTGGCTGGGTCGAACGTGTCAAAGGCGACTAAAAGCAACCATTGAGTCAGTGCTTGCCCTCAGTATGAAGGGTGGCAGATTTTGCAATGGGCAGCACTCACAGTGGAGGATCTCGTCGCGTGTGTGCATGCAGTACAGCACCATTGCGTGCACAAACTCCTCGTAATCGATCTGTACGGAGCACATCGAGACGAGTTAGCGCGTAAAGACTGGCGATACATCACCTCGGCATCAGAAACAACCACAGGAAATGATCGCAAAGAGGACCGTACCGTGCCGTTGCTGTCGGCGTCGATCATGCGGAAGAGCCCCTCGGAGAACGGCGTCTTGGTCTCATCGATGAACTCGAAGAACTCGTCGTAGTCGATTACGCCGCTCGAACTGTACAGCGCAAGCACAGACACCACAGGTTATTGCGTTGGAATCGACCGTGCCGCGTGCCTGTGCTCTCTTATATCTTCAGGAATGGAGAGCGGACGCACTCAAGATCGATCTGGTTGAAACAGGCCTTGAACTTTTTGAGCTCGTACTGACCCACTGCAAACCACCAAGCAAAGTAAACATCAAGCGTCCGAGGCAGACCACCACAGGCGCTGTGTGCATGGACTTACGCTGGTACTTGACGACGACTTCGATGGTGGCAGGGCGAGTGAGGATGATGTCGCCCGCCCGCCGCCGCCGCTTGTGCTGCTGCCGCGACCGCTGCGTCAGCCGCGAAATCTGCGGCAGATCCTGCAGCGTCCCAGTCCTATAGTCCGTCGCCAACGCGGCCGGATCCGGCACTGGCAGCGCCGGCAAAGTCGTTGTGCGCATGGAACTCGGCGTGTTCCAGCCCGTTTTCGGCGCGCGGTCGGCTTTGGCAGTCTTGCTCCGCTTCGTCTTCTTCTTCGACTCGCCGACTGCTCCTCCCACGGCGGCGTCTTGCACATCAATGCTCTTAAGGCTTCCTGATCGACGGTTCAGCTTTGGAAACGCTGTCGAGATGCTCGCGCCGCCGCCGTCATTCCCGCCTCCCCCATTGCCGCCGCCCGACGTGTCAAGAAGACTGGCGCTGCTGCTCTTGCGTAACAGCGCGCGACGTGTCCCGGCAGGCGGCAACTTTGCGCTTGTGCCGGTGCTTCCGCCGGTCGTCGTTTCCATCGTTAGAATCGGGAATCAGCAGCGCCCTGTCCGGCTTGATCAGCACCAACTCTCGCGACGGGAGTCCAAGGCGCGGTCAGATCAGCGCGCCGCGCTGGCGTCGTATAAATAGCACTGCCATCGCCAAGAGTCCACACGAACAGGCAGGCAACAGCAGAACGTAGAGTGTACGTGTGCGTCTGCTCGACCAGGCTGAGGCGGCGCGCGGGATCAGAGGGCGAGGACAGGCGAGAGAGCGAGCGCTGGCCGTCTATGTACTTTCCATTCCCCTAGCACACAAGAATAACGACACACCGAACGTCAAATGGAATCGGTCGCACATCATAAGACTCGACCGCCGCTCCTCACCTCTGGCAAACGTGTCGCGCGTCCCGATTGAAATTCTTCGTCAAGGAATGAGCGCTTCCTGCTGGTACCTTCGCACGCCGGGCCGTCGCATCCGAGCCATCGTCGCTGCGTCACAAAAGCAGCGAACGCTGTCGCCAACCGCATCACCCGATCCTTGCAGCGAGAGCATACATAAAACATGTACGTATATATATAAAGCAGTCGTGGCCATTTCGAGGCGTTAACTGGTCTGGTCGTCGCGGCTTCCTCTCCTTTCGCAAACTGCGTCGCTGAAGCGCCCACCCATGCGCCGCTCTCCGCCCTTTGAAGTCACATCTCAGGCCTGATGGAAAGAAGTAGCTAGTGCGAGAACACGCTGTCATACTGCGGACGGTAGGCGCCACGGCGCGGCGACTCTCCGCTCATCGCGACCCCCTCCGGCGCTGATGAGCCCTTCGGCTTCTCCGCCTTGTTGCTCTTGGACGCAGTCGCTGGCTTCGCGCTCTTCCTCTGGTCATTGCTGCTGATATCCGGCGTCTTGGTCACCTTCTTTTTCGCCGACTTGTCCGCCACTACCTTCTTTGAGCCTCGGTCAGTCGATGCGGCAGCTTTTCTAGCCTTGGCAGCGTCCTTTCGCAGTTGCTTCAAATCCGGTGAGGCATCACCAGCGTGAGGCGTAGGCGGCTTACCAGCGACCATTGCCGCGCCTGCGTCGAGCGTGCCATCTGCGTTGCGCTTTCGTTTGCGACCCACGTCGTCCTTCTTGACCCAAAGCGAAGTCGTAAGGTAGTCATCTGGCAATGGAGCGGCCGAGAGGCGGACGAACGAGTCCTCGTTTGGCACGTATGCATCCACGTCAAAGGCAACACATCGCGGGCATTTCAAGTTCCAGCACTCGCCATCTGCATCCTGCAAATTACAATAAACCGAAACATCAGCAAATGATCTGAAAGAGCATGACGAGTAGCATAGCAGCAGAGACGCACCTCCTTCTCAACGCCACAGATCTCGCAACGCGGGACGACGATGAGATCGACGACGCTTGGGTCCGTCGCGTCGCGCTCGCCATTTTCCAAAAACTCGAGGTCGAGGCGCGCTTGCCACTCGATAAGGTTCGGGCGTTTCTTTACTCGCTCGCGACGGCGCATCGCGAAACGCTTGACGAGATCCTGAAAGGCCACGTAGCGAGCCGGGGTCGTGCCCATCAGCATGACGTCATCCGCAAGTCCGAGGCGCTCGCGCGCCTTGATGTTGTTTCGGTTTCGGCTGTTCAGGCGGCTGTTCTTGGATGATTCGTCTTCAATGAGTTCCAACTCCTTCTTCTTGAATACCTTCAGCACACGCGATGTCGTCAATTCGACCGTGCACGTATCACGGTCCGCCTTCTTGACGATCCCGGTGCCTCGTCGGTTCGGGAGGTTCACTCGTCGTTCAATCCACGAAATGCCATAATTGCCGCGGGTCGACACACGACGCGAACGCTTCCCGCCATTGTCCTCGCCCTGTGAGTCATCAGTGTGCTCCGCCGCGGCTGAATCATCCGGACCACTCTTAGCACCGTCGTCATCGTCATCATCGTCGTCATCCCCGTCATCGTGTTTTCCGCCATTTTCAGCGCGGCGCTTCCTCTCGTTCTCGACGTTTTTGGCGTACAGCGCCTTGATCGTGTCCATGTCCTCGATCAGCGTGAGCTCGTACGCTCGCTTGGCTGTGTTCTCGTTCGAGTTGAGCAGACGCAGCTGCACCCAGCCGTTGCCCGAGCGAAGCACCCGGCCAGTCTGGCCCTTGAACTTGCCTACGTTGATGCGGCACTTCCGGTCGATCCACATTTCTGGGTCCAAGTCCGAGAGTAGCTTGCCCTTGGCCTTCCCCTGCGCCATTGCCATGCATACGTGTAAATAATCATCTAAGCACTTGCTGGAGTATCAATAAAGTACAGGTTAACAGTGCTTACCTGAGCAGGAGCATCGTCGTCGTCGTTATCGTCATTGTCGTCGTCGTGCGCTTCTTCTTGCTCGCTGCCCGCCGTTTCAACCTCGGCCGCAACCAAGTGCCGCGGGCGAATCGTAAGGGTAACCGGCTCGTCGCCATCAAGCTGCACGAACAGCCCATCCACCGAGCGCTAGTAGTTCATGAATTTGCCATCAACGCCATTAGTTTCGTTAGTCACCTCAGTCCATCAATTGTTCCCTCTTCAACCTTTCGGTGCAACTTACGCCCGTGATGACACCCTTCTTGCCATCGTGCTTCTTCATCGGGCGTTCGCGGCGGTGGAGGGCGCCGAGCTTGAGCTGCACGCGCGCGCCCACGTCAAAGCCCTCGTCGTCGCTGTCTTCCTTGTGCTCCCCCTCCGTGTCATCCCCGCCCGAAGCATTATCCTCCTCGTCGCCATCTTCACCATAAAGACTCGCATCTGCATTCGCGTTGGGGTGCGGCGAGCCGCTTTCGCTCGAGCCCAGCAACTGCAGCGCAGACGGGCGGTACTTGTACACGACATCGCCGTCGCGGATGCGCACCTTAAACCAAGTGTTCGGGTGCTGCGGCACCTCTTCGACGATGCCGACCTTGTTGACCGTGTGCGGCACGCGCTGCTCCACGTCCGGCGTCTTGACGATGCGCACGAGCGCGCCTTCCTCCAGCGCGATCGACTCGCTTCGGCTGCCCGCGCCGCGCGCCTGCGCGTGTTCCACCGCCCCAGCGCGGCGTCCGGCACCCTCGTCGTCGTCCTCCTCTTCGTGCACGAGCTCCTCTTCCTCTTCCTCCTCCACCTCTTCCTCCACCTCTTCCTCCACCTCTTCCTCCTCTTCCTCCTCCTCCTCCTCCTCCTCCCCCTCGTCCCCGTCCAGCGCGCGCTTCGGCCCGCCGTCCAGCGCGCGGATGACCTTCTTCATAGACGATCGCGTGCGGCGCGAGGCCTGTCTCCGCGGCCGGCCCGCCGCTTCCGCCAGTCCCTCCATGTCAACCGCGACAAATAAGACGAGAAAGTATGTTCAACTCGGGCGGAAACCTCACACGCCTCGCGCCGTATGGATACCCCAAGAGTGTGTGTAGGCGCTGCAGACGCTCAGCACAATGCGTAAACTGTGGGAACACGAGCAGAGACCCGCTTCAAGAGCGCCTCCTTCTTTTTCTGCTTCTTCCTGCGGTGTGGTCGCCGTCGCTCGCGGGTGCCCGTCGCGCTCCTCTTTGTGTTGTGGGCGGGCGGAAATGTGCCCGGAACGGTAACACGGGTCTTGTATTCGAAGCGGATATTAACTTGCAACCTGCGAACTGCTCTCTGCATACAAAATCGCAGAGGTAACCGCGGTAGCCATGACCGTCTATTGTTGCGAGTTGAGGGTGACGTTCGGGGCAAACCATGCTGCCAGGGCATCAAAAGTCGTTCGAGAAGAAGGTAATGATTTAGTCCATGAAAACAGTTGACAATCAGTCTACTGAGACAAGAGATCTAACTCAAAAAAGGATAAGAAATCCACAATGAACAAGGTTTTTTTCTGAGGGGGTTTATTCTTTTTGTCGTTCCAAAAGCTCCCAGCCAAATAGACATAGAAACGTTTCTAAATCGAAAGGGGTGAGGTGGCATTTTGTAGTCGGAGTGATGATCGCCCTATTTAGAGAACAACGGAACGAAGGTCGCACGCAGTACGAATACCTTGCGAGAAGGGGAGGAAAGGCCGGCGACGAGTATGGAGGAAGACAAGTCCACGGAGGCGGCCAAGCCTGCGACGGTCGAGGAGGAGAGCAAGGCGGTGGACGACAGCGGCGGCGTGAGCGTGCCGCAGATCGCGCCGCTGGCCAAGTACAAGCTCGTGTTCCTGGGGGACCAGGGCGTGGGCAAGACGTCCATGATCACGCGCTTCATGTACGACACGTTCGACAACGCGTACCAGGCCACGATCGGCATCGACTTTTTGTCCAAGACCATGTACATGGAAGACCGCACCGTGCGGCTGCAGCTCTGGGACACGGCCGGCCAGGAGTAAGTCGCGTGTTGCTTTCGGGAACGCTGTTGTATCGGTTGACACGTCTGACTGCGTGTTGCTTGGTCGCGCAGGCGCTTCCGCAGCCTCATCCCGAGCTACATTCGCGACTCGTCGGTCGCGGTCGTGGTCTACGACATCACAAGTGCGTCGCCAGCGCCGCTCCTGCCGCACTGTTGCTGTGGTCTAACGCGCGTTTGCCTGTGTTGTGATGCATTCTACGCTGCAGACCGTGCGTCGTTCCTCAATACGTCCAAATGGATCGAGGACGTGCGCACAGAGCGCGGGCAGGACGTGGTGATCATGCTGGTGGGCAACAAGACGGACATCTCGGACCGGCGCCAGGTGTCAATCGAGGAAGGCTCGGACAAGGCTAAGGAGGAGAACGTCATGTTCATCGAGACGAGCGCCAAGGCCGGCTACAATATCAAGGCGCTCTTCCGCAAACTCGCCACCGTGCTGCCGGGCATGGAGAACACCATGATCAGCGGCGACTCGAACCGTGAGTGTCAGTCGATCCCCCGCAATGAATGCTCGTGTCTGTCTAACCCCATGCTTGTCATTATCCCTCTCTTCGAGCAGTCATCGACATCAAGCTGACGGCAGCGCCGCCTCCGAAGGAAGCTGCAGCCGAGAGCTGCGGCTGCTAGTGGCCGCGGGCTCGTCCTTTTTCTTCTTTCCTTCATGTAGAAGACTCACTCATCACGAGGAGGCGTCCAGTCGGTTGCGCCTGTGCAGGAAGACCAGTCCAGAGGCGGCACCACGCGCGATGACATCAATATAAACGAGGGTATGTGTGTCTGCATGAAACTTGTCGGGTGTATCCGCCGTCTTGTTGCTCGATCACACGCACACCCTGATGAACAGAAGCCAGCACCTCGCGTCATCGGGTACCCTCTGAGATTGGCGAACTCTACTTGCGGCGTCCGCCGCCGCTCTGCTGCTCCTTCTCTCGCTCGAGCTCCTTCTTCTTGGAGATGGTTTCCCAGTCGATCGTGACCTGCTTGGCGCACTGAAGGAACTTCTTGTCGGTCTCCTGCAGCTTGTTGGCCGCGAGGAACCGCTCGCGGTACGCCAACACCGTGTCCACGTGTGTGCCCGCGTCCGTCGTGTGCTTGATAGCGAGGTCCAGCGCGCGATCCCAGCGGAAGAGACGGATGTTCATCTTGATGGCGCGGTAGATGAGCGGTTTGGGGTGCGCCTGCAGCAGGATCGCCTCAGCCTCTTCGATGTTGCCCGAGTACAGCGCGAGCTCGGCGTTGCGGCGCTCGTCGGACGCGATCGCCTTGACGTAGAGCACGAAGTACAGCTTGTCGACGCAGTCGATGGCGGCGAGCGCGATCTCGGCCGTCTCCAGGTGGCGCCGGTGAAGCGCCATGCCCGCGAGGCAGGTCCACAGGCCCTTACTCTTGACGTATCGGCACAGCCGCACGGCCTTGTCCCAGTCGGCCGACGCCGTGAACTCGTACAGCATGCTCGGGTACGGAGACACGGTCGCGGCGAGCACCGTGCCGTCAGCGCGGCGGACAGTCACGCTCGAGCCGACGAAGGTCGAGATGGACGACATCTTGAGGAAGTCGGCGCCGTCGCGCGACTCGACGACCTCGGGAATGAGCGTGCGGTCCACATAGACCATGTTGGGGTACGACCACGTGAGCAGCTTGCCGTCGGCGATGGCCACCAGCACCTCGGACGTGTCGTTCCACGCGGCCGTGTCAACCTGCGCGTGGAGCTTGTACGCGCCCTTGGTCGCCAGCCGCGCGAGGTACAGGTCGCGGTTGCGGTCGATGAAGAAGACTTTGCGGTCCTCCGTCGGGCCGTAGTGGCTGAGCGCGAGCTCCGAGATCTCGAGCGAGTGCGTGAGCGCGACGGGGAGCTGCTTGCCCGTGTTGATGTCGAAAGATCGGACCGTCTTGCGGTCCGAGTGGTCGAGGACCGAGAGCGTGTCGGTGCTGAGCGAGATGGTCGTGCTGTTGAGGAACTCAACGTGCATGCCGGGGAACTTTGGGTTGCATATGGCCTTGCCCTCGTACGAGTAGACCTGGATGCCGTTGAAGTTGTCCGCCGTGATGAAGTGGCACTCGCTCTGCACGATCAGGTTGACGGCCGCGCGCAGGTCGAAGATGTGCGGCGTGTTCCAGCTCTGCGAGTTGTAGATGAAGCACTGCGTCGCCGTGCACACGATGAGAAAGCCGAAGCCGAACGACATCTCGATCACGCGGTCGCGCACGAAGTCGATCTCCTCGAGCGTCTCGTTCATCACGTCGTGCACGTGGATCTTGCGCGGGTCCACGAGCTTGACCTCGATCTTGTTCCAGGCGAGCACGCGGTCGATCACCTGAGCGAACACGGCCGCGCCATTGCCGCCCGCGGCCACGAGCTGCGTGCAGTCGGACGCCCACGCGATGTCCATGAGCGAGCCGCACGACGGCCGCTCGCGGCAGTAGGACCACCCGGTCTGATCGCACAAGCGCAGCAGGTTGTACGAGCCGACCGCGAAGGTGCCGCCGTTCGGACACCACGCAATGGACGTGATCACGTGCTCGCACGGCGAGCTCTGGTACAGTTGCCGCCCGAAGGCGTCCCAGACGCGGTAGACGCGGTCTTCTCCGCCCGAGATGATGCGATTGTTGATCGGGTTCCAGTCTAGGCACAGGATGGACCCGTCGTGCGCCTTCCACTGGATGTCCTTGCGCCCGATCTGCACCGTCTTGATGACCAGGTTGGGCCCGTTGGTGAACAGAAGCTGGTCGCTGTCCGGCCCCCAGCACACGGCGTAGATGGACCGGCCGGTGGACGCGAGCGTCGAGCGCAGGTTGCCGCTGCGCGACCAGATCTTGATGGTGCCGTCCTCACTCGCCGTCACGAGCGCCGTGCCGTCGTAGTTCCACTTGAGCGAGATCACGGCGCCGCTCTCGCACGCCTGCGCCTTCTTCTCCTCGCGCCCGAGCTTGGAGATGAGCCGGAACGAGCCTGTCGGGAAGCGGGAAGCGGGAAGCGGATCGGTTAGTCAGTCGCTGGAAAACGAGGTGATGTGAGTGGGCAAGTGCGACTCACCGTCCGTGCACGAGACGGCGAACGTGTCGGCCGCCTGCTTGCCGACCGAGGGCACCCAGTCGACCGCCGTCACGAACGCGTCCATGCTCGCGACCTTGCCGCTCACCTCGCCGTCCATGCGCCAGCGCACGATCGAGTTGTCATCGCTGCACGTGATGGCGTCGTTCTCGGGCGTCCAGCAGCACGCCGTCACGATCTCCGAGTGGTGGTGCTGCGGCAGCTGCGAGTGCTGGAAGCGCATCGTAGATGACTAAAGACGGAGCACGGAGGCCACGGAACTGCCCCCGAGCGTCTACGCGCGGTCTGTGAGCGTCGGAGAGAGCGGAGAGCGGCGGTGCAGCCTAGAGAGCCACGACCTTTCACGCCCCGCGCCCGATCCTGCCTAATTCGGGAGGAGCGGGCGGTATCAGATCCCCGGGGGGTCCGTTTTGCGCTTGCACTGTTGCCGTTGGGCGAGCGACCGCGTCCTTTCAAGTGTACCCGCTGCACCGATGGCGTCCCCTTGCGCTTGAGCTGCTGCTGATCAGCACAGACGAAGCTCAGCTCCGCCGTCTACTTCGTTGCCGGGTTGAAAAGCTTGTACGAGCGAGTGGCAGAAGCAAATGCGCGTCTACTGCTCCGTTAAGGCCGTGTGGGCAGTTGTAGTAGCGACAGCAGTGACGTCCACGCCTCTGACGTCCAGCAGCAATAGCGATAACACCCAGGTCACTGCGCCGGACCCGCGGTTCGTGGTGCTAGGCATCGACGGCAAGGTCGTGCCGGACGCAGACCCCGGTCTGTACTTGCCCAAGAAGCTTCCGAACGTGTTCGTCGAGCAGTCGGGCGAGCTCTACGCGTTTTCGATCCATCCAGAGCTGAGACGCGTCGAGCGCTTTGCGGCCGGCGAGCGGAGGGGGCTGAGCGTCCAGCAGCAGCCGCAGCAGCCGCAGCAGCCGCAGCTCGAGAGCAAGCGGCACGGCGAATACCTGGCGCAGGCCGTGGCTCCCACAGCCCAGGTGCGTTCATCTGTCGGTAGAACCTTGAACGGCAGGACATCTACAGGGGCTGAACGCTGTAGTGCTGTCACAGGAGCAGGACGAAGACGATTTCTCTGGGCCGATCGACATTCACGTGAGTGATACTCACGCTCAAGACCTCGTGTACTGTGCTCACTCGCTCACTGGCCGTGATTCCGTGTGCTGAACCGGCAGCTGGACGTGCAGCCGCTCGAGTTCACGTCGTCCTTCTTCCTGGACAGCGAGATGCCGGCGGTCCAGGGCTCCATTGTCTTCGCCGAGCTGGTGCGCATTAACTCGGATTAGCTCGTCACATGATGTCGCACTGATGACGTCTCGATGCTCGTTACAGAGCTGCTTCTTTGTGGCCTTCATCGGGTACCTGGTGCACTCGATCCGCCTCTGGGGCGGCTTCTCACGCGGTCGAAAGTGCTGCCTCTCGGTCGTGTTCAGCTCGGCCGCTCTGTACCAGGCCGCAGTCGTCGCGTGGTATGCCGGCCTGCTGTCCTCGGACGTGATCCTCGGGCTCTCGAGCCTCATCACGCGCATGATCTCGCTGGGCATGGTGCCGATCACGACCACGAGCTTCATGGGCCGCGCGCGCGAGCTCTGCCACGAGCAACACACCGGGACGTCGCCTAGCAGCTCCGCCGGGTCTTCCAGCCGCTCGTCGCGCCGCCACCGCAACCACCAGCGCGCGCGCTACTGCTAAGCGGAGGCAAGGGGAGAAGGCGGCGAGAGTACGTAAGTGTGTGACAATGGAACAAGACGCTTGGTCCCTGGCGTTTGATCCACGTGAACATCTCACGGGAGCGTTTCTTACGCGACTCCTTCGCCATGCACACGCACTGCAATTGCTCCTTGAGCTCACTCTTCGAAGCGCAGCTCTGCCCGACCGGACCGCGGACTCACGAAGAAGACCATGGTCGTGGCGATGGCCTCCACGTGCAGCTGCTGCTCCATGAACGTGTTGCCTGCGAACTCCTTGACCAGCTCGAGGCTGTCCGGGTACTTCAGTCGCCACGTTTGGCGCCCGAGCGGCTCGAACACCTCGAAGTGCAGCTCCTCGTGGCTCAGCAGTGCGCGGACGTGGCAGTAGACCACGTGTCCGTCGTCTGCGCCTCCGCTAGTGGACGATCGGCGCGCTATCGCTGTCATGACGGGCGCGAACGGCTCGGAATCGCCGCTGGGGCCCTCTTCAGCGGTGTCTCCATCATCTTCTGCATCGGTGAGCGAGATAATGGGCAAAGTGGCTCGGAACAGGCACCGGTCGATCTCTATGCGCTCGACCACAGCTCTTGTCGGGCTCCGGACGAGACGTAGGCGGTCGCAGAGTCCACGGACGACCGCGCTCCACGGCGCGAGTCGCGAATAGCTACGTCGCTCGCGACTGAGCGCAGTGAAAGAGGCAGCAACCTCAAGGCGTTTTGCCGCCGCCTTTGTCGCCGCCGTCGACGACTTGCGCGAGTTCCTGGCTTGCTCTAGCGCGGACAAGCTCGACGCTAGCGCCGCCAGCTCGCGCTGCAGGTCTGCGAGCTGTGAATCCAGTTCCTGCACGCGTTGCACGGCCGGAGACGCCGCGATCGCGAGCTCGGGGACCCGCAGCTGCTGCTCGTGGGACGTCGCCTTTGTGAGCACGATCCAGTCCAACCGCGAGACCTCGAGCCCCACGGACAGGTTCGACTCGTTCTCGTACAGCTCGAGGCGGAACGAGGAGATGTCGTTGGCCTGGCTGTCGATGCCGAGCGCAAACAGCGAGTACCGAAGGCGTGTGCTCTCAACGCGGCACGCTCCTGAAGCCACGAGAGTCGCGTCTCCACCTCGGATCAGACCGCGAGCCAGCCAAGTTCGCTGCCCGCGCTTCGGATCTCGCCTCGACTGCCAGAAGCGGGAACAACTCGGTTGTCCATTGTCACCTCCGTCGCTGCTGTCAGCATCGCTCGAGCGGTGAGTCCGCTTGGGGTTAGCGGCCGCGTTCTGCTCGCTAAGCGCTTGGAGCTTGCGCTTCAGTCGCCGCTGCTGCTTGACCAGGTCGAGCTGCGCCTGCTCGCGCAGGAGCTGCAGCTCCCGCTTCCTGTCGGCCGTTTGCATGTTCAGAGCCTTGAGCTCCGCCTTGAGCGCCTTTCGAGCCGCCTTGTGCGCTCGTCGCAGCTCGTGGTGGACTTTACTTGTCGTATTCCCGCTCGGGTCACTTGATTGAGCGTCGACAGAGCCGCTCGCTGCGCTCCCGCGACTGTTAATCTCCTCAATCTGCTTCACAAGCTCGGCGTCTCGCTCCAGAAGCGATGCTCGACGCGTTTCCATATCAAAAAGCTGCTTCTCCAGTGCCGACCCACGCTGCTCTGCGTGTTGACGAATGTGATCGCACTCCTTGGACGCCGTGAGCTCAAGCGCGCACCGCAAGTCGCGCTGACGCTTCTCTGTCAGCTCGGCGCGTATCGTTTCGTGTGTATGGAGTCGCTCGAGCGGCGGGAGCCACCCTGGTGCTGCCCACGGACCCGGTCGGTCCTCCTGGATCGCCAACGCTGCTCGATAGTCGTCATATCCGCCCTCTTCTCGGCTCGACGAGCCTCCAGTGACAGAGAGTGAGGGGATACGCGAGCCACAGAAGCGCAGCCGCGGCACGACCGACTCGGCGAGCGAGCGGCGTTGGTCTGTCGACCAGGTGTGAGGCAGCGAGAGCACTCGCGACAGCGTCGCGACCTCTGAGACGCCGACTGTGAGGTGGTACGAGGTGCTCGAGCGCGGGTGGTACGCGATCGCGACGAAGCTGCGCACCTGTGCCGGCAGGTGGTAGACGGACACGACGAACGTGCGGCCACTCAGCTTGACGCACTTGCACGCGAGGCGGTGGCGCGCTCGGCGAGGCAGCTTGAGGAACGCCGAGAGCGCCAGCAAACGCTGCTGCTCCTCCCACCGCAGCCGCGCCTCGCGCTCCATGCGACGGCGAGCGGCCTCGCTCAGCCGGCGCTCCCGCGCCAGCCGAAGCACTGGCAGCGTCACGTTTCGCTTGGTGTTGATCCGATCCCTGCCTTGTTCTGGCTCGGGTGTCGAAGCAGGACCTTGCTGCTGCTCCTGCCGAGCAACGGGGCCGTCGTGGTGTGATGTGGGGGCGTCACTAGCGCTCACAACTTGCCCTCCGTCGTCGTCTTCGCCGGGATATTCAAAGTACAGCAGCGCAACGAGCTCACGCAGCAGAGCGAGCTTGCGCCCCGCCACGAGGAACGCTGGGCGCTCGTGGAAAGCCCACGCGAGGTCGCCGAGCGTGATGCGCAACGAGAAGACGCGGCTCGTGCTCAGGTCGTACGCCTCCAACCGCAGGTATCGCTGCTGCTGCAGTGGCGCAGACGTCTGCAAGGCACTCGCAGCTTCCTGGCCAGCACTTTCGTCGCCGTTTGCGCTTGTGATCGTGGCGTTAATGAATTCCGCGCTCAACTGCTCACGCTGCGAGACGCCGGCGTCGTAGAGCCGCCCGACGAGCCCGACGCCGTAGATGGACACGAGGCAGTACGTCTTGGAGATCATGGCGCCGAAGTTGCGTAGCAGCATGCCGTCCGGCTGTGACGATTGCTGCTGCCGTCTTCGAGCGGCCGACGACAACGGGGACTCATTAGCTCCATCAGTGCTGCTCGAGGGCTTGAAGTGCAGCTTCTGCGCCTCCCACCGCCGCCATTTGCCTCGGTTCGCGGGCGACGGCGCCACTGTCATGCCCAGTCCGCGGCGGCGACGAGCAGCGAAGGTATCAGTGCTGGCGAGGGTGAGCGCCAGCTCATCTTGCTGCCAGTGCTTGTTTCGGTCTCGCAACGGCTCTCGCCACAGCTCGGCAGCCAGCTCCGGGAACCCGCGGTGGCCTAGCGAGTGGCACGGCATGAGAGCCACCTCGTCCTCGGACACGCACTTCTTGGGCACTATCGTCAGTCGAAGCGCGGCGTCTATCCGCGACCGTGGGGGCAACTTTGCCGGGCTGTGCTCCTGGATGCGAACGATCTCCTCGACGCCAATCGAGCTAGCTGAGCCACTGGAGACCAGTGCTGACGAGCAAGTGAAGCCGTCGGTGGGTAGAAAGAGGCGAGGACGTTGCAACACGCTGAGCTCGAGAGGAGGCAGGCGTGCAGCGATCGGGCTGACGGTCTCAGGCCGAGTTGGCGAGGATCTGGAGGTGTCAGTTGGCGAACTTAGGCGATAGTCGAGAGGTGCCAGCGGAGCTGGGGCCACGCCCATGATGCTTAGATCAGTGCAAGCCATTATGACAGCAGCCACGTCTACGGGGAGTGGTTTGTCGAGTAGACTAGGTCGACATTCGGGTCTGGTACTGCCCCGAGTACTGGACGACAAGGCTCTTGGCCGCCGCCGGGTCTTCCAACGCGGCGCAAGAGACATAGCATATCCCGATCGATCGCGAAGCTTGGATCGGACGGCAGCGGACGGCTTCGTCTTGACGAGGGGCGAGCTGATGGCATCTTCGTCGCGGTCGGTGGCCGTCGGGTCAACTAGCAGCGGTAGGAAGCACTGGCCGCTCGCATCGAAAGGCGCAGTCATGGTCTGTTACCGGCCAGGAAGGCGAAGGAGCGAGAACAGGGCACCGCGAGGCAGAGTTTAGGCGCGTCACCATGGTCGGACGGTGGTTTGCTGGCCCAAAATACCGGGCGAGAGACCTTGGAGCGAGTATTTTCGGACCGAAGGGGATGCTTTGCGCTCTGTCGCGTTGAAGATCCGAGTCGGGTGAGCAACTGCTGCTGCTGCTGCAGTGTCTTTGGCTCCTCGTCGATTGCTTACACCGCTCAACATTTAGCCGCGCGTGGGATCAGGAAGTGGGTTACCGTCTTACAAGTGGCCATTATACCGTTCGAAAGCCCACGCTCGAGCGCATGTTGTGGCCAGAGCGGAGCGATTAAAATGGGCCCAGGCGATGAGATGTGCTTGCCGGCGGCGCGTCGCCTGCTACTGCAGTGCTCGGTGGATTGCAAGACACCTCATTTCTGATTTTACCGTCGCAACGCCCATTTCCTACCCTCGTTCTTCTGCCACAGACCCAGCTTCCGCCGTCAGCCTTCCCTGAGACGACCGGTATGAGCTGCAGGAGACCACCCAGACTGCTCACAGCTCGTGTATTCACAGCGATGATAGTGTGGGTGGCGGTGGCAGCGAGCTTCTCCCGAGAAATTGCAGCGGCAGAGGGCACAGCTGCATCAGCGGTCGGTCAAGGCTCACTCCTAGACGATGAAGACCCGTGCAGCATCCCGCCGGAGCTTTACTTTCGCGGCCCGCGCTTCGAGAGCAGCAGCGGAAGCGTCAACGTCGATGAAGACGTTGGTGATCAGCTGCTGGGCATCGATTGTGACGACAGCGGCTCGACAAGCGACGCCATTGACCAGTTGCTAGGCATCAACTGTGACGATGAGAGTGACGGGACAAGCGGTCAGATCGTGGGCGGGAAGAACGACCATCATGCCGCCAGTTCAGCCGATCATCCGCCCAATGTTGACCACGACGGTCTCGATGGGCATGATCTATATCCTGATCTCGACTGCGACAGCCTCGACGCATCAGCTTCAGGCGATGCGATGGACCACGGTGCGTTGGCTCCGTGCTTTCTTTTCCTTTGCCGCGTTGGGACTAACACCGCTCCTTGTACTCTTGTCGACCGATGTGGAGCAGCAGGCGCCGCGAGTGAATCAAGAGCGACGGGTGGAGACTCCGACACCAGCCAGCCACCGGCAACATCCGCCTCCATTTACAGCATCCAGGGACCGGGAGGTGATGCGAGGACGAGCGGTGCGCTGCGTGGGTCCACCATCGCTGTCACACCACCGGCACCAGCAACAACCGCTGCAAATTCGACTCGGACAACTCTCATCCACCCACAAGCCGCGCCTGACAGCTCCGTCGACTGCGAGGAGCCCTTGCTAGTTCCGACTATCGACACCTCACCGGATGAGCTGAACGGATCGAATGACTGGGAGCAGCCTCTTCCGGTGCCGACCATCGACCCGGCTCCATCGATTCACCCCACATCGATAGACTCCACCCAGGACGGGTCGGATGACTGCGAGCAACCTCTTCCAGTCCCGACGATCGACCCGATTCCACCCATCCGCTCCAAATCGGTCGGCTCTTCACACACCCAGGACGGCTCTGATGAGTGCGAGCAACCGCTTCCAGTCCCAGCACTCCACCAAACCCCGTCGACTCCCTCTCCACATGCTGTAGCCGTTATGACAGCATCTCCTACCCTGACAACCTCAGCAGCAGCCCTTCCAACTGCACGAGAGCCTACGTCTCGACCCTCAACGTCCCCGAACCTGTTCTTGCGGGTGTCATTGAGCCCGTTCTGCGCTGGCGACGCGACGCCTGTGAGCGTCGAAGGCGTCGAGGGTGTGTTTTGCGTGCCCGGGTTCTACATCTGCAGCTCGCACCGCGACGACGGCGCCTGTCCGGACGCCCAGCCCGGTCTTCCTGATGGATCGCACTGCGCTATCGTTCGAACCGGAGTCTACGGCTGCCGACCAGGCCCTAGACCGCCGCCAATAGGCGCAGTAAACTGCAGAGCGAACGGCTCCGAGCCTGTGAGCGTCGTCGGAGTCGGCACGTTCTGCGCCAAGCAGCCCGTGTGCTCGGGCTCCGTGCTCGGCAACTGCCCGCAGGATCAGCCGGGCTTGGCCTTCCACTCGCGCTGCCAGCCGATAGCCACCGGCGTCTTTGGCTGCACAGCGTAGAGCGGCTGCCGCTCTCGTGTTGGTGGCGACCGCTGCCTGTCTTTTTCCTGTGTAAGAGCCTATCACACCCATAAGCCACTGCTCAACACGATCGTCGATAAACCTGATAGAC
Source organism: Phytopythium ostracodes (assembly GCA_023337975.1). NCBI lineage: Eukaryota > Oomycota > Peronosporomycetes > Pythiales > Pythiaceae > Phytopythium > Phytopythium ostracodes. The sequence goes on from JAADXW010000046.1 coordinate 25,423, forward strand.
GCACGAATGGATTATCTAGGAGCATGTTGGCTACTGGTGGCGGCTCGAACGCCGTGCTTTCATCGCTAACATACAGCAAACGGTAGACGAAAGAACCGCACGTGGATGAATCCGTCCGCAGGTCGAAGATGAAAAAGCTCACAGCGCCACTTCATTCCCTTTCATACTATTCTACCGTCGCTTTCTAAGGCGAATCACTGCCGAAGCCGACTCGACTGCGAGCTCTTTGGTCCGGGGCGGCAGCCGTAGACGCCCTTCCAGACTTCTGTGCAGTGGGAACCGGTCAGAAGTCCGTCTTGCCTGCCTGGACACGCGCCGTTGCCGTTGCCGCCGCTGCACACTGAGCTCCCTTCAACGCAAAACTCGCCGACCACCGTCTCGACGCTCACCTTGGTGCCCGCACAGGCGGATTCATCAACGGTAGAGGTAGTGGCGCTGGAGGGAGTGCTGCTGGAGGCGGAGACAGAGGCAGACGCGCCTGCGTTTGAGCTTAGAACTGGCAGCGTCACCGCCTCGGGCGCGATGATGTCCTCGTCACCGGAGCTGGTGATTGATGTCGATGCGGCTGAAGCAGCATCTAACGAGCTGCCAGGTGCCATCGAGCTCGAGCTGCTGCTGTCACTGTTGGAGCTATCCGTTGGCGACGAGTCGGGAGCGGCAGTGGGCTCGTCGGGGTCCCACTCGAGTGGGTCGATCGTGGCGGCGGGCGTCGCTGGATCGGCCGACTCGCGTGAGAAGAGAGGGATGAGTGCGGCTGGGTCTACGTCCTGCTGGCTCACTGCCACTTGGAAGGAGCGCGAGAGCGAGAGCGTCCACGCGCCGAGCAATACCAGCGACCGCATTTCGGACGGCTGCTCGCTCGGCCTGTGAGAGTGGCAGGGAAGCGTCTATCAGCACAGACGCGGCTAATTCGGAAGTGGGATGTGCCTTGGCAAGACTGACAAGCTCGCGGGCGGCAGCAAAGACCTGAAGAGCCACTGCGTTCGCGCTCTCTCACTCTGTTGGTGATGCTGACGTCAATGGCGGGGGCGCGGTAAAGATGGAAACGAGCGGCAGCCAGCGCTCACATCTAAACACACGAGTGCGATTCGAGCGCAAATATAGTGGCAGGCGGCTGGGTCGGTGGCCGGTGCCGGAGCCACGAGACGCACCGCGATCCATTGCCGACACCGACAAGCGGGGGCCTTTTCACGGCTGCACTTGCAGAAAATAGAGCGGATCTTGTTGATGCGCGAGACGATGAGCCCGCGCCATCGCAGACCAGAACGCTCGGCTACGATCTATGCGCGATGTGCTGTATATTTGGCGGGCGTATAATTAGTGCCGGCGTGGCGAGTTCGCTTGAGATCGACACTGCAGACAGGCCTCTTCCTTCCTTGCGTTGCGTTTAACGTGGTCATTCGCCACCTCATGGGATGTGGGCGACGCTCATTGTGGATGCCGCTCCGAGACAAACAAGGTGGGATGGTTGGAGCATTCAAATAGAAAGAGACGGCAGGCGCGATCGCAGACCGGACATGCATGGTGTGAGGACGAAAATAGGCGAGATCAGCTGGCAAGCGACCGTGAGACGATGCTTTGGAGGTAGTGGCGACGAACTAGGCGAGGTGGAGAGAGCAAGAACGCGTTGCCGCCCTTTTGGGGAGTGCTGCGAAAGCCTCCGAGCAAGAAAAAAGCGTCCTCGAAGGGACTCGAACCCTCAATCCCCGCCTTCGGAGGGCGATGCCTTATCCATTAGGCCACGAGGACAGGACAAAGTGCCCATAGATTGAACATGTAGATGATGACTGATAATCGATCTGCGCCGCTTTACTCTGTACTACACTGGAGCAAACGAGTACGAAGAGCGAGAAGCTTCGTCCTCGAGGAGACTCGAGCCCTCCATTAAGGCTGCGAAGACTGAAACACAAGCAAATACAGCGAAGCTCTACTACATGTTGATTGCTTGTTCTATTGTGTTGTAGTAACGCCACTGTAGTGCAATTCCTAGCTACGTCCGTCGGCATGCAGTGTATTGCATGGTAGGCATCGAGATTGAGTCCGTATCGTACGAGTTGTTAACGTGAACTGCATATTCATGGCAACGGGGTCGAGTGCAAACGCAGAGATGCATTCCACCCGACCTGACATGCGGCCTGTACAGGGAGACCGATCGCCTTCGGGGCCGGGTTTTCGGCCGGAAACGGCCAAAAAGTTTCGTCCTCGAAGGGACTCGAACCCTCAATCTCCGCCTTCGGAGGGCGATGCCTTATCCATTAGGCCACGAGGACTGGGACTATCGCTGCTTTGCACCAGTTTCAATCCCTTGCGCTGAGCCAAAGCAGTTGCACTTCTCGCAATAAAAGATACTTTTTTGAAATGTTGCGCGAAGGTAACGCAATGGAGTGGCCCTCAACGTCGCTGCTCGTTTTTTGCGCGGGAAATTCGGTTTGTACCTCATTTATCTTAGTGGTCACAGCATTTTTTTGAATTAGTGTATATGTGACAGTTTGTCCTTTGCTTGTGTCCCAGTCCTCGTGGCCTAATGGATAAGGCATCGCCCTCCGAAGGCGGAGATTGAGGGTTCGAGTCCCTTCGAGGACGAAATTTTTTGCTTTTTGCCGGTCTTGGCGCGGATTCCGAGCCGTTCGGGCCGCGATTCGAGGTCGCAACATTGATTTCAGCCGCTTTTGCTCTTGCACACGTCGCTTAAGACTGGTTGTGTACTGCACTGTGTGCTAAGCACGCGAGCAATCCATCAGCGAGTAGACTGATCGCTCACAGAGCGACGACGTATGCATAGTTGATGCAAGAAGTAGCGCGAGAACCCGCATGAGAAGGCACCGTGCCCATGCATGTGCATGTGTCTGGTTGCCAACCAGACATACATTGGTTTGTTGTCTCAACGGACGCTGCCGCAACATAACTTCTTCTACCTGCGCCGCAACAGCCACTATACCTGCCATTCAATTATAGAGCGTTTTCCTTCAAACGCGCCAAAAATAGCCGTCTAATCGACTTTTCACGGTATACATTTTCTCATTTTTGCCACTTGCGTTGCAGATCACACAGCCAAATATGGAACCAAAGGACGCGAAAGCGGAGGGCGCCGGGGCCAAGGCGGCCGCCGCCTTGGACCCGCGCGCTCCCGAGCCGCTCCGCGTGCTATCGGCGCAGTTCGCGGCGCTGGAGTTCGGGCTGAGCTCGCTGGCGCTGTACCAGCGGTCGCCGGACTTTGACGCCGCGCGGCTCGCTGTCGAGAGCTCCACGCAGCTCACGTTCAAGCTCGCGCAGCTGCAGCAGATGCTGGCGCTGCTGCCCGGGGCGTACGCGCTCGCATGGCAGAAGCAGAAACACGGCGGCGGCAGGAAGAGCGGGGAGAACGAAGAGCCGTTGACGCCATGGGCGCTCACGATCCGGAAGCTGCCGCTAGTTGCTGGCACGACGTACGCTGAGCCGGCGACCATGGCGGAGAGGATATCCATGTTCCGCGCCAAGGTGAACGCGCTTGTGGACCAAAAGGTGCTCGAGCTGCAGTGGAGCGACGACAAGCTGGAGGGCGAGGCGCTGGCCAAGGCATTGGAGCAGATCGAGCTCGAGATGGCGCCGCTCCCAGACCTGCCGATCGCTTCGACGGCGTCAGAGAGCAAGGAAACAAGCGACTCGAAGGTGAAGAAGCGACAAGAGAATGAGAAGGAGGCGGCCAAGGACGCAGAAGCCGTCAAGTTGGCGTTGGAGGCGCCGGTCCCACAGGAACTGCAGACGCTTCCGTCGTGGCTCGTCGAGAAGGTGATGAACGTCTTGCACTTGTCGCTACGTACGCCTCGGTGTTGACGAACTTGTGGCTCTTTAGGTGCGTCGACGAGAGCTGGCGGGTCGGGAGACGGCGAGGAAGAACGCGCGCGCGCTGGAGAAGCGCGTGGTGTCGTCGCTGCCGCAGCTGAGCGACCAGCTCGAGTCTCTGGCGCTGGCCACACGCAAGACGGTGTTCCCGCTGGACGCTCTTGAGGCGCAGCTGGGCGTGCGCGTGCCCGTCAATGGTCGGCTGGAGGACCAGGTCTTCATGCTCGAGTCCATGGTGCCGTTCTGGCTCAGCGTGCGGCTCAGCGGCGGCCGCCAGTACGTGCAGCTCGAGCGCAAGGCCAAGTACAACAAGGTCAAGGCGGCGCTGCGCCAGGCCGTGTCCGAGGCGCTGGAGCAGCTCTAGCAGTAGTCTGGTACGGTGAAGAAGGCGTGACTTGGCTTGGGAGGTAATGAAACCACGCGATCCGATCAGCAAGATCCGTTGACTGGGGAGGTGGCGTGTCAATTTTGATCGTGACTTCCACTTGAAGTTTGTATGGCGAGTCGCGTGTGGTGGGCCAAAAGAGCCGAAAGGTCGCGTCGCCTCGGCTATTGACCTTCCGCGGTCTCAAGAAACGCTCCGCCGACCCGACTGAGATCTTCTCTTCTGCGGTCAGTTCCCGTTCTCCCAGTACAGCAGCAAGTCGAGCACACGATGGACGCGCGGTTCACCTCCATGGACGCGAGCGACGGCTCGTACGGCGGCGTCCTGTGCGCTCGGCGCGCCATGACGGCAGCGGGCACGCTCGCGGCGGCGGTGGGCGGCGCGTTCGCGGTCTGCTTCAGCGGTCTGCGGCGCCCGCAGTTCGACGAGGAGCACCAGCGGTCGCTGCTGTCGTGCCACATGCCCGACGAGCTCGTTGGGGGCGACAGCAACTTCTCTAACTGCGTCAGCGCGCCGGGGTACAAGCCGCAGCCAGGGCCGGAGGCGGCCATGATCGAGCTGAGGCGGCGCGTCATGATGGGCGACGCGGCGCCTCCGTCGCGCTGGAAGCAGCGCAAGATGCTCGCCAAGCAGCGCGCGGACCAGCACAAGACGCACGACAAGCAGGATGAACACCGGCGCACCAGCAGCACGGTTGACACCACCGCCGCCACCACCACCACCGCCGAGAACGCCGATATGGCAGCGCTGCTGTCGGACACGACGCTGGCGATTGACGAGCTTCTGGGCACGAGCTCGTTGCCGACCAGCGACAACATCCACGCCAGCGTCAAGCTCGAAGACGTGCGTCGCCTGAGCGTGGACGAACTGCTAGCGCTGACGCCGCAATCGCCCGAGAAGACTGGCGGCAACCCGGAGGAGACGGATGCGGAGATCGAGACGGAGGCCCTCACCAAGCACGGCGTCAAGCTGCGCGCGTGGCTCGCTGGGATTGACGCGCCGCGCGCGAGCGAATACCGCGCGTACGCGTCGCAGATGGAGCGACACGGCTTCCAGTCGCTCGCGGACTTGGCGCAGCTGGACGAGCGCGACGTTGAGACGGCCATGAGCGAGATCGGCATCGCCAAGTTCGCGCACCGACTGCGCATCCGCAAGGCCATCCGCGAGCTGCATCTCCACGCGGCGCCTTCGACTTCAGTCGCGCCGATCGCCGCCGCCGTCGCCGCCGCCTGACGAGTAGAGCAAGTGAGTCTGTCCGTCAGTCAGTCACCTCTATCTGCTCATATCTAATCGTACTACCGCCGTAGCCGGTCGTAAGGCATGCACATCACGAATATATATTTTTTCTTCTTGACTCTCGGGTTCGGGAGTTCATCTATGCCATTCGAGGCGACCGACTGGGCGCCAGCATCACGCAGCGCGAGCTCTGGGAGTCGCGTGCAGCCGTTTACAGGTCTTCCTCGAGGTACGAAATGTCGTCCCATGGGTGGCGGTAGAGCGGCTGCTTGAGGCGCTTCTGGTCGAGGAAGTGGCCAATAAAGCCGATGCTGCGGCCGAGCACGAACAGGCCGTTGAGGCAGCCGTCCTCGATCTGCGCGTCCGCCTCCTCGAGCGTGAAGGCACCGCAGTTGCGCAGCAGGTCGACGAAGCACACGGCGATGCAGCCGTCTACGTTGAGGATCAGGTTGCTGCGCTTCTTGGTCGTGATCTGCTCGACCTCGAGCGCGAACTCGAGCACGTCGTTGCGCGGGAAGTGCTGGATCGCGTACTCCTTGATGATCGTCACACGCTTGTCCGGGTTCGACAGCGACTTGATGCGGTGTCCGATACCCATGATGAGCTCGTTCTTCTGCTTCATCGACACGACGAACTCGGCAGCCGACATGCCAGAGTCATGGGCCTTCGAAAACATCTCGGCGGCGCGGTCGAGGGCACCACCGAAGCGGGGCCCAATCGTCAGCAGACCCGTCACGAGCGACGAGATGAGATCCTTGCCAGCACGAGCCGTAACGATCGTGTTGTGAGCGCCAGACACGGCCGGACCGTGGTCAGCAGTCACCATGAGCACCATCTCAATGAACTTGGTAGCGTACGCCGGCAGGCGGCGCTTGAACCACAGCAGTCCAAGCACGCCGCCAATGCCAAGGTCATCCTCGAACACCTGCGAAATGGGCATGCCAGCGTAGCGGAGCTCCTCGCCACGGTCATCCGTGATCGACGAGATGAAATTCGCCGGCTTACGGATCAGACCAAGATTCTTGGCCCAAGCGTAGTCCATGGGCACCTTCGGCACCGGCACCTCAGGGCGCGGAACGATCTCGCCCGACGCGACCATCTTGTCGAACACCTGACGAATCGCCTTGCCGAACTGGTCAAAGTTGTCCGGCACGATGGCGCCAGCCGCAGCAAGAGCCGCGTTCTTAGCAGACGCCGTCTCCGACTCGCCCGTGGCGCAAGCACCAGCGTGACCGAACTGCACCTCGAATGGGAAGATGCGCGCACACGTGCCAATGCACCACGCAACGACAGGCTTCTTGATCTGACCCGACTGGATCGCACGGCAGACGGCAAACTCGTCCGTGCCGCCGACCTCACCGAGGAGCACCATCATCTTGACCTCAGGGTTCGCCTCGTAGCGAAGCAGGTGCTGGATGAACGTCGAGCCGGGGTACTTGTCACCGCCGATCGCAACGCCCTCGTATACACCGTCCGACGACTGCGAGATGATGTTGTTCAGCTCGTTCGACATACCGCCCGACTTGGACACGTACGCGACGCTGCCCGGACGGTAAAGCTTGGACTGAACAATGTTGTCGAGCATGCCACCCGTGTTACCGATACGCAGACAACCGGGCTTGATGCCGCCGACGGTGGCAGGGCCAATAATGCCAACGTTCTTCTCGCTGGCCTTCTTGATAATAAGACGCGTCTGCGTTTCAGGCACACCCTCGGCAATAATCGCGTGGGTCTTGAGGGTGTCGCTGCACTCAAGCGCCTCCATCGTGGACGAGTACACCGAGCGGAACGACGAGAAGTTGACGAGCACGCTGACGTCCGGGAACTTCTTGGCCGCTTCCTTCAGGTCCTGGAACACTGGGATGAGGCGCTCAGACGTACCCCAGTAGAACTTGAGGTAGTGGTTGGGCGAGAACGGGAAGATCATCGCCGCAACACTCGGTGTCTCACGCTTGCACAAGTAGTCAAAGTCGAGCATGCCCTGCACCGCGCGCTGCTGCAGGCCGTACACAATGCAGCGCGTCTGCGCGTGCATGCGAACAATGCCCTCGTCCTGGATAACCGGGCGCGGATCCGCCAACTTCTTGGCGCCGGCAATGGGGTCCTTGCTGTCCGACTCGTCGCCAGTCTCCTCGTTGTCGCTGTTGGTGGCCGAGTGGCTCGCCTCCGACGTCGTCTTCTTCAGACTCACGGGCTGCTGCGAAGCGCTACTCGTGGTGCCTGCCGTCGGCGGCTCCATAAGGCCCAGGGCCATCGGCACAATCGCCGTAATGTGCGTCTCAGGGCCGAACACCTCGATAGGGACGCCAGTCTGCTCACCGATCTCGCGCATGACCGTCAAGCCCTCCTGGTAGTTGGGACCGCCACGACGCACCCAAATCTGCACCTTGTTGTCCTTGAGCTTCGTCTGGTACTCCTTGACGGCACGGATGATGCCCTTGAACGTCTTGGCAACGTCCGTGAAGTTGGCAATCCCGCCACCAATGATAAGCACCTTGCCGCGCTCGTCAAAGTTGCGCGTCATCAGGTCCAAGATGGTCTTGGCGTACTGGTACGTGTGGGCCTCGCTGGGAGCACCCGAGTACTCACCGTAGTTGGCAAGTTCATGGCCAAAGCCCAGGTCCGCGATCGTGTCAGCATACACCACCGAGGCACCTCCACCGGCAACCATGGTCCAGATGCGACCAGTGTGGTTGAGGATCGTCAGCTTGAGCGACGCGCCCGTCTTTGAGTCGAGGTCAGCAATGAACTCCTCCTCGGGGAACTTGGCGCGGCCAAAAGCGGGCGGGAACTCAATCTCACCCCACTTGTCGCCGACCAGGAAGTTAGCCGTCTCGTCAAGCTTGGCAGCCATGTCCAACACCGAGATCCGCTCGCCAACCAGCACGATCGGGTTGATCTCCATGTAGACAAAATGCAGCTCGCGGTAGGTCGCGAGCATCGAGGCCAGGAACTTGGCGAGGATGGGCTTGCGCGCCTCCTCGACCGACGAGAGCAGCGACGCTGTCACCTCCTCCTCCGTCACCGTGTGCTCAATGTCCACCTGCAGCCGCTTGGCCTTGGCGTCGACGTCGCCGACATCAACGCCACCCTCGTGGTGGAAGAGGATCTCCTCGCCCTGGCGGTTCGACACGATACAGACGTAGTGCTCGTCGGCGCCCGTGTGCTTGACGAAGGGCTCGACGATGAAGTGCGTGAGGATACCCGCGACCGTCTCGACCTGGATCTTCTTGTTGATGCGCTCCCAGACCCAGTCCTGCACCTCGGCCCACGTGGCGTTGAGCAGCAGCAGGTTGGCCTTGCCGCGGCGCTTGATCAACTGGTCGGGCTTGACGACGAGCTTCTCACTGTCGGTCAGCATCGTGAGCCACGGATTCTCCTTCTCAATGGCCGCGAAGAACGCCGCGCGGTCCTCCTCCGTGAAGTTCTTGGCGATGCTGACCTGCGCGAAGCGCTTGTTCAGGCTGAAGGCCGGCAGGCTCGTCGAGAGCATGCGCTTGCCGTCGAACTCGCGGATCGCCTTGGCCGACATGGTCGATACAGGGGGCAAGTGAGGGAAAGGACGAAGGCGATGGAGGTGGGGGGAAGACGAGAAAGGACGTCTTTCTCTCTTGCTTTTGCGTGTGGCGGCGCAAATTCCCGAATGAGAGCAGAGGGAGCCGCACCATGGCGGCGGTTTTTGCCTTTCTCTTATTTGCAGTATAGTGAACTCAAGTGATTCCGGATTGTTACCCGGTGAGGTGCACTGGTAACCCCAAATACATTGACGGCCGTCAGAGTGCAGGTCGCGCGTGGGCCACATCGAAAAAAACCTCAAAACCCACGGGGTCCCGCCCTGTCTCGTGTTGGTGCTTGGGGCCGCACACATGCCGACGCGTCATTCCCTCTAAAGTCGCAACTGCACCGGTTCTGTTGACAGAGGCGGTTGCTGCATCGAGAGACCGCAGCGTCATCGAAGGGCCACTAATAAAAGCAGTTGATCATCACCGCCGCGTTGTCGGCGCCCCCTCATGACATCATTCGATGATACAGTGGCGTCATGGATGGTGTCAGCGCGTCGGTTATAGTTAGCTCAATACCCTCTGCACATATTCATGGAGCATGTTAACAAAATGTACTGAGAGCTGTTAAGATCCGCTCAATTTCTCATCGGGTTGACGTCGACAGGAGTGATGGTCGATTCTTACGTGCGTCATCGCTTCGCAGCTCTTCACGTCCCCCAGGCGACCACGTCGCCTTCTCCATAGAAGAAGACGGCGGCGCCTCCACCGACTCAACACGCGCTCGCTTGCGTCCCGTGCAAGCGGGGGACGAATCCTGCCGCCCGGGCCGGCGTGTTAAATCAGGGCGGTGGGCGATGACACGGACGCGTCCCCGGCTCCTGCCAGCCAATGACGCAATGGACGAGCGCGCTTGAACCTTCGGAATACGCAGTCCAACCGAGAAGGGCTTAACTGTATTATAATATAACAGCAGCCCTGATTTTCGACGCGAGGAGAGGGAAGAGCGCGGTCCTTTTGGTCCTTCTGTGGTCTATTGAACTGGCGCAGCCGCTGGTCCGTAAGCCATCACCAGCGCTCGAGCGATGACGTCTTCTAGTGGCGTCTCTAAGCAGTGGATACATTGGTTCGATTGGAACAGGTATTACTAGAAGCACCTGCCTCAGTCGGTAGCGTGGCCGAGGCAGCGCTGGCGATGCAGCGTCAGCCGCTTGAGGTAGCCCGTGCTGGCCAGGTACCGCTCATAGGTCGACGTTGCAGCGCCGCCCGGCGGTGCGCCGTGCCCCTGATCGCGAGAGAGACCAGCCAACTTGAAGAAAACAGCACCGAGCGAGAGAACGAGCACCCTGATCAGTCGCCATCCATCCATTTCGTCCCGCCGCGTTCTGTTCTCGGCCACGCACCTTGATGCTGCTGCTCTCGCGCTGGCCCCGCGCGACGCCTGCGCGATGTAGTTGCTGGATCGGCGGCGGTGGCGGCAGCATCGCTGGCACCTCCGCCGGCGGCGAGCGGCACTGCGTGTCGTCTGCGTCTGCGGTCGCGGGCACGTAGCCGTCCACATAGGCGTCGTAGCAGCTCGCACTGTTGACGGACGAAGGGCTGGGCGGAACGGTAGTCGCGATGAGGATGGACCTGGCGCTGCTGGCTGGCGCGGATGAGGCCACTTGGCGACCGACCTAAGCAGAAGAGAAACGCGCATGTACAAAGCGCCCGATTGTATTGCGCGCCCACCCTCAGAATCGCATAGACACGAGCGACCATGCTTCAGTTCTACAGTAGAGGCGCAGGAACGGACCTGGCTGCGCAACTTGTCGCGCCGGCGCCGGTATTTGTCCGCGGTGACGCCACCGGGCTGGCGCGCGCGGATGCCGACGACCCCGCACCTACCAAAGTCACCGGTGATTCGCCCGTCACTCGTTAGCGCGCGCTTATGCACAGGGCCCTCACGTGTGTCTATGCAAAGAGAAGTGCGTCAATGCCGAGCGTATGTACAGTACACGTACTTGGTGGTGCTGTTGGCGTCCGCATTCGGCGGTGCATCATCAATTGCGAAGGCGACACCGGTGTCTCCCATTGCGTTAATCGCATCGACCGTAGCTGTCGCCGCCGGTGGCGCTGCGCCAGTAGTGACGGCCAAGCTCGAGGCGGCGGCGTTGCGTTTCATCCTATGCGTACAGCAAGCAGCGCGTGTTTCAGCGCAAGGCATGAGCACGAGCTGCTGACAGTGACGATCCGATCGATTAAGTCTGCCCCCGGGCATTCGTACCGAGCGAACTCGCGGCCGTAGTGTTCGCGCTGGACGGCGCGCAGCAGCGTGTTGATGGCGCTCTGGCGGAACGTCGACGGGATCGAGTAGGCGCCGGGGCCGGTGAGCGAGTGCGGGCGCTGGATGTAGCTGTGCCGGCGGCCGGTGGCGATGAACGGCGCCTTCTTCGTCATGGTCGACGCGGCGTGCTCCATGGTGGAGCGAGTCGGAATGGGTAAGCGACGGCGATGCAGGCGTCAAGACCAGCTAGATCCATGCCATGCTAAAAAAAGCCATGCCGGCAAGAACTCGGGCGGGTTGCTGGTCTATCGCAGAGCGAAGCATACCAGAGATTGGATCGTTCGCGATCTGTCCATGACAAGGATGCCTGGATCAGAGGTACTGGGGCACGTACAGGCCTCGTCTCGGTTTAGGTGAGCCGGCGGCGGCATTGGTGGCGGACGCCGCATTCTTCTTGGCGAGTGCCGGGTGTGGCGCTGGCCGTACGGCGACCACTTTCACAGCGTTGTCAGCACTCGCATCCACGATGATATCATCGTCGACGGACACAGGAAGCGCCACTCGTGGCTTCTTGGCGGCTCTTTCCTCGTTCTCAGGCTCGGTCTGCTCTTCAGTCCCGGCATCCGGAGCGTCATCCGACTCGCTTAGAGGCGAGTCGGCGCCATCGCCGTGCTCCCCGACGATCGCTTCGTGCATCACCGTTGTCGCGCCGGGAAGCAGAAAGTCTTCATCGTCGCTCCCCATTTGATCGCCATCGACCTCGTTACTCGTCTGGGTCGGAGCCGTGGCGTCAGTGTTGGTTGACGACGCTGGCGACAACATGTCCGCGACCAGTTCGTCCGCCACCTCGACCATTTCTTCGGCGTCCGCGACCACCTTCGCTGGCTTCTTCTTGGATCGCTTGCTCTTGGCGCTGAGCTTCTCGTACTGGAACTGGTTGGTCTGCAGCACCAGCCCATCGCTGTCGCGCTTGTACGCGTCCTGGATGCCCTTGAGCACGCCGCCTTCCTTCCAGCAGAGCAGATTGCGGATGCCAAACAGCTCGCCTTGTTGCCTCCGGTCGCCCTGCACGCCCTCAAAGTACCGCGGCGCCTTGGCACCCTTGAGCGTCGTGTCGCTGAGCTGCTGCTTGTAAATTTGCCGCACGTAGATCATCTCTTCGATCGTACCGAGTGTGATCAATCGATACACTTGCACGTCCTTCGTCTGCCCGATCCGGTAGGCGCGGTCCTGTGCTTGGCAGTCGTGCGCTGGGTTCCAGCTCGGGTCAAAGATGACGACGTTCGTCGCGCTCGGTAGGTTCAGCCCGACGCCGCCGGCCTTGGTGCTGATCAGGAATACGCTGACGTTGCTGTCGCTGCAGTTGAATGCGTTGACCAGTTCCAGCCGCTCCTCCACCTTGGTGTTGCCGTCCAGTCGCGAGTACGCGATCGCCTTGCTGATCAGAGAGAGCTGCAGGATGTCCAGCATCCGAGTGCTGCGACTAAAGAGCAGCGTCTTCTGCCGGCGCTTCTGCCACAGCGCGAGCAGCTTCTCGAGCACGAGCATCTTCCCGCACGTCGACGTGCCCAGCGCTCGAGTCTCTTGAAACGTTGTGACCTGCTCGACGCCACCAACAGCGTCGAGGTCGCCGGCAAACGCCTGAGCAGCAAAGTTGGCGGCGTATTCTTGGATCTCCGGCGAGCCATGCGGGTTCACCTTGAGCAACTCCATGTGGTTCGAGAGCTTCAGCAACTGCGCGACGCACACGAGACCCATGCAGTTCGGACAGGATCGACAGGCTTGTCCGTTGACGTGGAATCTGCTCCAGATCACGGCTTCTGACGCAGAAACGCCCATGTCCATGGGCGTGTGGTAGCAGCACTCCTTCCGCTTGCGCTTGCTATCTCGACCGCAGTCGCACGGCTCTTCGCCCCTTCGAAGCAGTTCAAACTCGGGCATGGCGAGGATGCGCTTGTATACTGCCATTTGCAGCGGCGTCAGGTCGCAAAAGACGACTTGGTCACACTTCTTGACTTCCTGGAACTGCGGGTTGATCTCCTTTTCACGGCGCAGGTAGTACGGGATCAGCTTCTGGCGAAGCTTCTTCTCCTTGACGCGGCTTCTCTCAAGCGCCTCGGGTGCTGCAGACTTCTTCCGCCCGTACTTAATGTCGTCGCCGTAGTAGACGCGGAACTCCTGCCACGTGCCGAGAACCCCGGGCGCGATCGTGCCGACGAGGCAGTGGAGCTCCTTCTCGTTGTTCTGCATCAGCGTCCCGGTCAGCCCGAGCTTCTTCCGGCACTTGATCGCCTTGACCGCCTTGGTGAGCTGCGACTCGGGGTTCTTGAGGCAGTGCATCTCGTCGAGGACCACCACCTCCCACGGAACAGCGTGCAAGCGCTCGTTGCAGATCTTGAGGATGTCGTAGCTGCAAATCACTAGCTCGTACTCGCCCCTGGAACGCGATTCATAGTCAATTATCAGCGGACTAGAGCAATAACGACGGGCAAAAGGCTCCCTACAGACAGCTGTACCTTTCGATCTGGTCCAGGAGTGACTCGCGTTCGTCCGATCTGCCGTGCAGGATGATGGTCGAGCAGCACAGCCACATGTGGAGCTCGGCTTCCCAGTTGTGAAGCAGCGACGCGGGCACAACGATCAGGATCGGGGCCGTTCCGCCACAGTAAAGATCGCCTCGGCTGGCATCGCCGCCCAGCTCCGCGTAGCGCTCCCTCCTTGAACTTCGCAGCTGCTTCCAAGTCTGTTTGTCCTCGGATCGACCGGTCTTCTTCAGGATCGCAGCGAGCAGCGCGATGACCTGGATCGTCTTGCCCAGCCCCATCTCATCGCCAAGGATGGCTCCGGTGTTCCTCAGGTAGGCGCGGCTGAGGAACTGCACTCCCTCTCGCTGGTAGTCGAACAAGTAGTTGTTGATGTTGGCGCACACCGAAAGCGGCGTCGCGTCACTGCCTTCATCCTGTAGTAGCTCCATCGGGCCGTCGTCGCTCTGCATAGTCACAACAGAACCCGTTAGTCATGTGCGTGATCATACCGGTAGAACACACAATCGCTGCGGACAGTCCACTCAAAGATGTTGCACGACGCACCGTTGGTGGAGGGAGCTTTGGCCAGTGCTCTTCATAGCTCGTATCCGTGACCGCGGGCTCCAATTCTTCATGCTGCCACTGCCTCTTGCGCGATACTCGCGCTCTCGGTCTTGATGTTGACAGTGTGCGACCTGAAGCTGTCGCCATTGATGTGCTGTCTGCAGCTGGTGCTGCCTCTTCTTGCCGATGTGCTTGGCCTGGCTTATCAACATCCAATGTGCTGTCACTCGCGTCTGAAAACCAAATATCGTCTTCTGCACCATTGGCAACACGTCCAGCCGCCTTGATTTCTCCATTGCCGCCCGCGCTTCGAGACGACGTGCGCGTACTCAATCCCAAGTCGTCCTCGTCAGATATCCCATAGGAATCGATACTGCGACGCCTGTCGGATCTGGACAACGCCCCGTCAGTCGACTGGCGCGACTCTAGAGACTCAGCCGCGCGCCTTCGCCTTCGCCGCATGTCCTCAAACGCGTCAGGGCTCCGAAACGGCGACACGTACGTGCTTTTCACCAGCGTTGGCTTGCTCGCACCTGCGACTTGATCCGTCCAAAACGTCTTCTTGCGGTCAGCAGCGGACGCAGCAGTCGCTCGCTGCTCTTGGACGGGGTTGCGTGGCTTTGGATCAGCGCGCGCCGAACTTGAAGGCGCGGGCGATGGCCCCGACGGCTTCAGCCCGTACTTCAACGCGATGAGTTGGTTCGGCGACAGCGCAGGCACCGCCGACGCGGACGGCGACGCGGCCTTCTTCTGCTCCGAATCCGCGTAATAGCACGGCGCCGGGCCTCTCGAGCCCGTTGAAACCGGCGGCGGTCGCGCCACTGGCGGCGATGTGAACTTATCGGCCGACTTGCCGCGCATGAGCTTCACAAGCAGTTCGTGCGCCGAAATCACCGGCTTCGACTTGTTCGCGCCTGCTTCATGGCCCCACCACGAGCCCAGCCCGCCGTCACCGCCACCATGAACGCTACTGTGGCGCTCACTATGAGCATTTGTTGCTGGTTTGCTGCTGATGCTTGCGCTCCTGTCCGAGAGAAGAGCCGACATGAGGTCCTCGTCCTTGGTGGCGGCTGCTGGCAGTGGCGCTGGCGCTACGGGCGCACGAACCAGGTGCGATACAGGCGAGCGCTTGCTGGTGACGTTGCCCTCGTCGTCGCTGCTCGACAGAAGCTCCATGGCCAGCCACAGCGCGGCGCGGCGGCAAGGAAAGACTCGAGGTGTCCAATACTGCCTCAGCGTGCCAATCTTGCATCTCAAGTGTGGCTTCGTTATTACAATTTTGCGAATAATAGCCAATCATCAATCAAAACTTGAGATAAATAATGATGTTGACCAAAAACATAATTTTGAATTGCCTAAAACTGGTTGATTACCTTACTTGCACGGAAATTGCATCTCGAATGTCGCGTCATGCGCATTCGTATGCGGACGACTCCTCGCAATGGCATCGCCCCCACGCTAATGAACCATGCATCGTATTGCACCGGTCCACTCCATCCACTGGCAGGTTTATTGACGGCCATGTGCTTTACTGGACACGCACTTTTGCGTACAGCACTGGTAAGTGTGCGGGCAAGATTGATGAATGGGAGGCTCGTCCGTGGCGAAATGCGCGTGCACTCAATTCATTTCTTAACGTAGCCTATATAAATTTACACGTCATGTTTCTCCTCCAGCGCACTGCTACAGCCTCTCTGTCTATATCGCCGCAACCGTCGCCACTGTATTATAACCGACCGCGGGGATCGCCGACAAGCCTGAATGAGAGAAGTCGCACGGATGCGGACGCCACCTCCCGAGACGGTCTAGTTGAAGATCGGGTCCGGGGTCTGCGTGGGCAGCAGCCCGAAGCGCTTCTTGGTG
The DNA here is from genome assembly GCA_023337975.1 of Phytopythium ostracodes. Classification (NCBI taxonomy): domain Eukaryota; phylum Oomycota; class Peronosporomycetes; order Pythiales; family Pythiaceae; genus Phytopythium; species Phytopythium ostracodes. The sequence continues at coordinate 41,584 of JAADXW010000046.1, forward strand.
ATGATGCGCTCCTTGGAGAACTTATCGTCCGGCGAGAAGCGCGCCGGGTGCGCCGAGTGCGTCGGCTTGCCTTCCGGGTCCTCCTTCTGATCATCCATTCGCCACAACAGCTCCTCGTTAGACGCTCTTGCCCACAATAGAACAGTGGTCACAGCGATAGACCGGTAGAGAGCCTCACCTTGAGCGTGTAGACGCGCTTGCCGTCGCTGCCGGTGTAGTACATGAGATGCATGGTGCCTGCTCTGGTCGGGGGTCTCTTCCTGGTCGCTTTTCCCAATAGAAATGCCGCTTTACGCCGGGCAGCTCCGCCTCCGCAGTGGCCAGCCAGTCGATCGTACCTAGTCGAATCTCTATATTTCCGAAAAGCTATCCTCGAGACGAGATGAAATGTAGAAAAATCCGAATTACTGGTCATGGCGGGTCTCCGCGCAGCTGGCCCGACTTTTGCACCAATCACCGGCGTCCTTGGTCGAGTAAAAAACCTCATTCAAGGGGGCTGCCATTCTCGGAATAAAACCTTATGGGCAGAACGCTTCACTTGGTCTGAGTATGCCGTGCGGTGGCTGGTGGGGGAAGGACGGCCGGGTGGGTGGGTTTCCCTCCCATTTTTCAAGATAGTTGGAAAAAGTTCGCACGCGCGGAAACGAAGCAAGCACCATGGTAAGTGGCCGACCCTTTGTCCCTGTCTATTGCTATCTGTAGAGGGCGCTTGCGCCTGCGCAGACCCCCCTCGCCCCCCTTCTGTCTCCCTCTCCGCGCGTGCGTTGTGCTGGCGCCGCGTCGTCGTTTCCTGTCGCTGGCGAGCGGTAGAAGCGAAGCAGTCGCGCTGTTTATAAACTCGCGCGGAAAGAGCGGCAGCAGCACAACGGCCGCGTTCTAGGACACGTTACACACTCAGCATCTACGGAGAGACACTGGAAATGACCAGCGCTTTATGCGAGCTCGAAACGGCGAGGGGGAACGCGGGAGGGGGCGATGTATCTTACAAGATCTCGGAGCGGAGTATCTAACGACTATATTGACACGTGCAGGCCCAGCAGAACGTTCCCGAGTTCAAGTTGATTCTCGTCGGTGACGGCGGCGTTGGCAAGACGACGTTTGTGAAGCGCCACCTGACGGGCGAGTTCGAGAAGAAGTATGTCGCCACGCTCGGTGTGGAGGTGCACCCGCTCGTGTTCCACACGAACTTTGGCCCCATCCGCTTCAACTGCTGGGACACGGCCGGCCAGGAAAAATTCGGCGGTCTTCGCGATGGCTACTACATCCAGGGCCAGTGCGCGATCATCATGTTCGACGTGACGTCGCGTATCACGTACAAGAACGTCCCGAACTGGCACCGTGACCTGTTCCGCGTCTGCGAGAACATCCCGATCGTGCTGTGCGGTAACAAGGTCGAGGTCAAGGACCGTAAGGTGAAGGCCAAGCAGATCACGTTCCACCGCAAGAAGAACCTGCAGTACTTCGACATCTCGGCCAAGTCGAACTACCAGTTCGAGAAGCCGTTCCTGTGGCTCGCCCGCAAGCTTGTCGGGTACGTTGCTGTTTGTCAAATGTTTGACCGATGATGAATCATGACGCTAACTCTTGTTGTTTCCTTGTACAGTGACAACAACCTGACGTTTGTCGAGGCCCCGGCTCTCCGCCCGCCTGAGGTGACCATCTCGCAGGAGCAGATCGCGCAGATCGAGGCCGACACCCAGGCCGCCGCCATGGCTGCGCCGCTCCCGGATGAGGACGAGGACCTCTAAGCGCTCGGGCTGGATGATCGCCGGCTCGCCGCGCTTTAGACCACGATGGCGCACGTGTCCGGCCTCACTGCTCTCCGTCTCGAGACTCCTTTGACGCGAATTGAAATCATATCGAGTCTTCCGCGACCGACGATGAACGCCCCAGTCTGACCTTGCCAAGATGTTCTTGTCGCGAGACAAGGGAAAGAAGAAGAGGAGGGCGCGGTTGAATGCATTTTATTTTTTTGTTCATGGAATGCGCCGGCCGAGGTCGCTCCAGATAGCATCGGAATTTCCACTTGGACTCCCCCATTTTCCAGTTTAGATAACAAGGCTTTTGCTTGGATTCAACAAGCTCAGCGTTGCGTCGCATCGTCTTTCGGTTTTGTATCGCAAAAGTTCATCACCAAGCAACGCGAGCGGTTGTCTATAATATCATTGCAAGTCCACGGCTCTCATCCGCAAAGATCATCACGTGTAAGCCACAATCTAATATTACAGGTTAAATCGTTGCTTTCCTGGTTTATTTGTGTACTATATATGATTGTATACTCAATATTAGCGGTTTTGATCCGTATCTCATGCCCAGATGTTCACTTACGCACTCTTCGGTTTCCTTGCAGCGCACTAAGAAAACACGCACTTTCTCTTGTTTGGGGAAACGCGTCCTTTCTCGCAGCGGAAGGAGAGGAAACATGGCGAACGCTGGCGCCGACTCGCCGTTCCTGTCGCGCTCGGCGGCGTCGGATTCGCTCGTGGTGGCGCCGTACGTGGGTGAGGACGAGCGCGTCAAGGCCAAGCGCGCCAGGGCGGGCAGGGCGCGGCCCAAGAACGGTGGCGGGAGCGAGGAGCAAGAGGAGGCGTCCAATATGCCGGACTCGGCAGGGAATGGCGGCGCGGTCGGCAGAAGACGGTGGCCGTCCAAGAACGCGATGGACCTGCACCCACTGCGCACATGCCTGATCGTCGGCATGCCGTGGGCCGCGTACTCCATCTTCAGTAAGTCATCGCGCTGTCTTTACCGTACATATCTACGAGCGCTGCAGCTTTAGAGGGCCCAACTCACCTCTCTTTCCAACCAGACACGGTGTTCACGGACGTGCGCGAGGCGTACATGAAGTCGATGGGCATCTCGTCGGTGGTCCCGCGGTTCCTCCCGGGCATCGTGAGCTTCTTTCTGGCCCCAATACTTGGAGCAGCGTCCGACCGGTCGCTGTCCAAGTGGGGGAGGAGGAACGTGTTCATGGCTGCGGGTACCGGCTGCATGACGGTCTTTGGGCTGCTCTTTGGGGCCGCGAACGTGCTGTTCCCAGACCTGAGCGGCGTGACCAACTTCGTCCTCGTGCTACTCTGCATTGGCGTGCTGCTCTTCAACGTACGTGCACGCGTTGTTCTACCGATGCTGAGGACATGTTGTCTGATTCGTGGCGTTTGCTGTTCAGATTGGACTGCGCGCCCGCATCATGGACGAGGTGCCGATCGAGTACCAGATGCACGCGCAGGTCGCACTGGCCATGTGGGGCGGCATCGGCGGTGTGCTTGGCGCGCTGTTGTTCCGAGACACCACGTCCGTCGTCGTGTTCGCGAGCTCCATTAGCGGCCACGACATTCTCGTTGCATTTGGTGCGTCTCTGGCTGCGATGATCGTCACGACTGCCATTAGCATGCCGTTGCGACCGGAGCACCCACAGGACCGGCCGCCGTTTCAGCCGCCTCTCGAGCGACTCGTTCGCGACGTGTGGGACGAGATCGTCTACGCCCCCATGCGGTTTCGGCTGCTTTGTGTCGTCAACTTTGTGTTGTGGTACGTTGCTGTCTTGCAAGCATTTCATTGGCATGCCGATAAGATTGTGCTTACGCCTCTTGATCGTGATATACTACCGCAGCTTTGCCTGGAAGTCCTTCCAAGATGAGGTCTTCAACTGGTGGGGCGGCACCGTGTACAAGGGCTGCAAAGACTCGAGTACGGTATCGGAAGCTTGCTCCGAAGCCACGTATATCGACATCATCAGCACGTCTGACTTGGTTTCTGTTCGTTGGTGCGCTGATATGAGAAGGCTGCGATGCGGATGCTCAGAGCGACTTCAAGAATGGCCTGGACGTGGCAAACACTGCGCTCATCAGTCAGGTAGGTCATCGGTTTCACAGTGTCCTCGCGAGCGTCCTGACTAACTGACACATTGTCGCTGTCTTGTCTCATTCAGAACGGACTGCAGGCGATCATGTGCTTCACGCTCCTGTTCTTGAGCCCTCGCGTCCCGAACGCCTCCTTCTTGAAGCAAACCGCTGTCGGCGGGATGACAGTAGGAAGTAAGTGGAATTGGTTGTTGCTTTGACTGCGCTTCGTGAAGCGAGGTGGCTCACACGCAATCTCATTCCGTTTGTATTTGAACTCACAGCGTGCGGGATCATTTTGGCTGTTGCCGTGGGGAGTGCATGGATTGCACTGGCATTCGCAGGCTTTGTCGCGACGGCCTTCTACCAGACGGCCGTCACAATCTTCCCATACGCTGTCGTCGGGATCCTGGGCAAGGAGATCCAAACGTCCGCGCACGGCTTCAACAACAACGGGCTGTACATTGGCGTTCTCACGCTCTTTGCCTCCTTGTCGGAGCTGACAGTTCGGCTCTACGGCACGGAAGACATGGCGCCTCTGGGCACGGGCAACGTGCTTGCGCTCCCGTGCATCCTCTTCGGCGCCGGCGTCGCCTGCACGGCCGGCTTCTCGTTCGCGTTCAAGACTGCAGTACCACCGCCCGCGCATTAACCACCCGTACGTGCTTGCCTCAGCAGCACTGTAGATCCTTGTCTTCATCCGAATGTGCAGACTTAGATCCGGCAAAGCGCGTCGGCAACGTCATGGGTCATGCAAGGCGTTCATATGCGTGGCGTCACGCGGCGTATGGTATTGATACAGGTAACACTCTTTTTTTGCTTGTCAGTTTGATTGACAAGCCACACACGTTCGACAATTGAGACCATTGGACGACGATTGGCTGAGTGCTCGCTGGGGGTTCCTGCGTCCGTGGTTCAAGCCGCTGCACGGCCGGTTGATCCTCTGGCCGGCCGATTTGTCATTCCCCATGGTTTACGAGCGGTTCGCAATGGCTTGGCGCTGCTCGCCTTGCTCGCGCGCGTCGACAACTACACGTTCCAGGATGTGCTGACCAAGTACTGCTGCCTGCAGATCCGGAACGGTGACAAGTACAAAATGACCGGGGACGGCCGACGCGACGTGCGCTTCCGCTTCGAGCTGCACGAGACCAACCACGACAACAAGTGGAGCGTCATCAATTTTGCGAACATGTTCACTCATCTGAACGACCCGCGTAGGGCCGAGCTCGTGATCACGGCTAAGAGGATCGCTCGAAGCGGCACGACTAACCTGGCGCCGCGTCAACAACGACTGGACAACCCCACCATAGACCGAATCAAGCGGCAGCACCGAGCACGTTCGGCACGCATTTCAAGTACTTACTGCTCTCCGCTTGGACTACCACAAGCAACAAGTTCGAGTGCGCGTTTGTGGTGGAGAAGACGCATATGAACTTGGCCACCAACAACTTGTCGCCCAGCGATGCTGAGATGATCGCAGCCGTACGAATTTTCGTCAAGGCTTACCACTATCGATTCTCACGCTAGGACCGCACGTCAAAAGGCACGATGTCGCGGACGGTTTCCAGATGTCTCGAGTTGCTGGGGAAATGCTTGAGAAGCTTCTGCGAACAAGTGGGGTAGTTGACGAGCGGCGCGGCGGTCTATCAATGCAGGCTATTCTGAACTCCCTACGCCACTCGTTGCGTCTGTCACGCGTCGGCGTCGCAATCAGCGAATGGCACTGAACATGTCGTCCAGGAAGATCGGATATCGATACATTGCCGATGGGGTGCAGGTCACTGTGCGCTTGAACAAGTCCCAGTTCGCGGGAGACGCGTTTATGAGTATCGACGAAAAAGCGGACGAAGCACCGGTGAACCGCGTCAACTTGCTTGCGAAAATCCGATCACGCTCCGCAGAGTACGGTGATCCCGTGGCCGAAATTCGCTGCGGGTAGAGCACGTCGCCCGAGCGTTTGAGCCACTCGTCAACCCATAGCAGGAACGAGGAGACGTTCGTGCCGTCCAAGTTGAAGGGTGTGAGCTTGGTCGACGCGGTCACGACGTCGTCGGGCAGCGCTGACACCTGGGTGTAGCTCAGGTCGAGGAAATGGTGCGTTGGTAGCTCGAACACCTCCCTGGACACCTCTGCCAGCGGATTTCTCGCGAGTTCAAGCACATTCGGCGCCAGTCGAAGCAGAACGTCCGGGATTGCGGCCAGTTGGGCCGTGTCAAAGTGGATGTCATCGCCGCGCATCCACTTGGCGTAGAGGTCGTCCGGGATCTCGCGAATGTTGGTGTCGATGAAACCAAAGATGTTGAGCTTCGGTGGGAAAACCGGCGCCTGAAGCCCGAACGGGATCTTGCGTCAGGTGTGCGCACTCGAACCAGCATGATGATGGAGAACTCTGAGTGGTTGGTCTTGGTGAGCGCGGCGTTCGAATCCCATTGCGCGATCGACGAGTTGTAGATCTTCAGCATCTTCAGCTGGTTGAGCGGCTGGATGATGGTGGGCACTTCGAGTACGGGGCAGTGATGAACGACCACTGTTGTCACCAAAGCAGGATAAAGCTCGTCAAGCCTGTTGCGGATGTCCGACGTGCGTCCCGAGATCTTGGAGTGATAGCAGTTGATCACTACGAGACTGCACGACGGCTGAACGATCCCCCACGGACGGATCTGCATGGCGCACTCGGGGACGGCTTGACTCATCTCTGCGTCGATGTGGAGCGCGAGCACGACCACTCCCCATAGAGCGAACACGATTCGCATGAGCTTTGTCAGGAACGGACTGGACGAGACCGCGCCGTTTGCTCGCCTGAGCACTTGGGTCGTCCGACTATCGGTCCACAACTTGCCCTGGTGCCTTGATTCCGGGACGATGGTGTTCCAGCGCTTTGATCAGCCTGTTCCGGCTGTGCCCGACTGGTCGATCGCCACGCTCACAAGTCGCTGGAGCGTGTTGAGGTTGGTGATCATGCCCACTGCAAACACCAGTCGAGAGACCAAGTCGGTCCGCGAGACCACGAGGATGATCTGGAACTCGCTCTCGGCGTTGATCTGCCAGCCTTTCTCAAACCATTTGAGCCCGAACATGTTGGCCGCGGTCGGATCCACGTCCCGCGAGTAGATGGTGATGACCGCGAACGGCACGACTATCGACGACACAAAGTCAAGGATCAAGTCGCACGCCAACGTGACGAAGTACTTGGTCATCGGCGTGTCGTGGAACAGCGTTTGCGCCAGGGGCATCAGCCAGCAGTTGAGCACCAGCAAACACACGTAGAACCGGTTGAGCCATGCGTGTGTGAGCAACTGACTCATCCGGTTCGCTTGAATCGTTTGCAGCACCGTCTCGAGCAGGTCGCGGGACAGCAGCAGCAAGTCGAAGCAGGGACCGCTGACGCCGAACAGTTCGGTCTGTTCGAAGATGGCGTCGTAGACATGCATCAAGCCACGAGTTGCGGCTCGACAGAGGCTCTTGCTGCCGGTGTCGGTCGGAAGTTCGGGCCACACTCGGCCGTAGAACGTAAGCTGCCGTCGTCAGATGGACGGAGCGATGAGCTGGGTGAGTTTGACGACGTGAGCGAAGGCGATCGCGTCGTAGGCGATGGAGATCGGGTGGCAGTTCGGGGAGCCGATGCTGATGCGAAACAAGGCCAGGACTTGGTCCACTGCCGAGTGATTCAGGAGCTAGCAGCTGTAGGCTAACGTCGCGAAGAACAGCAGCGCGGACCCGTAGAACGCGACGAAGACGGCCCATGCTGCTGCGATGGCTGCACGCTGTCGAAAGGAGCGCCTGTGACCGGCTGGGGTGTCGATAGACGTGGGGTGTGTCACCGGAACAATCATGCGTGCTCATTAAGTGGAGCGCCTGCGCTTGTTGTGGCTGTGTGAGGCGAGGAAAGTGTGCTGAGCAAGTTGGAGGTTGTGGATTCACAGTTAGAGTCTTGCGTCCCGACTAGAAATAGCCAAGCCGGTCACGCTCGAGTGCTTGCTGCTGTCTTCGTCTTGTGCACTTCTGTAAGGTAATCTGTTGCCCTACCAATAGGCTGTGCAGCTCGTACTTGATCTGCTTGTTCGCCGTCTGAGTCGACGTTCATGGACGTGATAAAGAGTTGCTCACGCGTACAGTGACCTGCACGCCTTCGGCAATGATCGATACCTGATCTTCCTGGACGGCATGCTCGGCGCTATTATCCGCTGAAAGAGCTAACTCTGACGAAGACCGGTAGATCCGACGGAAGTGTTGACTTGGCGAGCAACGGACAACACAAGGACCTTTTGTGGTGAAAATGCAAAGGATGAACTCCCCCTATCGTCTCACGACGGGCACGGCTCAACGTACACGCGGCGGCGGACGCGCTCGGCGGCGA
>JAADXW010000047.1:0-49605 GCA_023337975.1 Phytopythium ostracodes
AGGAGGAGGGGCTGCCGTCGAGTTGGGGGTGAGTAGCACGGGGCAAGCTTCTCGTTCCGCTGCGAGGAGCAGGCAGGACGACTTAGGATCACGGGGGGGGGGGAAGGAGACGCAGCGAGTCGCGCTGTTGCCTGTGGAGTTGGGAGGGAGGGAGGGGCGATCGCTGGAGCTGACCTGTTGAGCCGGACGAACTTGTTCCGTTCGACTCTCGGAGACGGCGAGAGGCTGCTGCTGCTGCTGTCGCTGCGGTGCTGTGGTATACGACGCTAAGTCGTGGGCTTAGGATTCCAATCAAGCCGCCAGGGCGAGAAGAGAAAAGCTAAGGACGCTAGTGTATCTCTCTTTCTCGCCCGCGAGGAGGTCGAAAGAAGAGATGGAGAAATTTGCGGTCGGGTGGGACACGCAACTAAAATTCTCGAATGACTTACCTGTCCACCCGAGACGGCGCGAGTCTCCTTACTGCACCTTACGCGTCCCATTGCGTGCGTCTCTTTTTTTATTTTTCGTCGCTCGCGAAGGTTGATCTCTTGACAGAGACCGAGAAGAAAAAAGCTTCTTCCCGACCAACGCGACGACTCTATGTCCGGGGAGATCCAGCGCGTGAGAGAGCAACGCTGTGACCGGCGTGAGCCTGCGCTTCCTGTCAAACCAGCGAACCAACGCAGACACTTGCAGTCCGTTGTGGTCCACCCTTGCCCGCCTGTCTTTGGGGCTGCAGCGAAGAGCAATGTAGCACGCGCACACGGTCGCTGCTCGGCACGTAACAGCTCCACGCACGGCTCTTTCCTTCGTGCAACAGACAAGGGCACAACACGGAACTGAAACTCTGGTGCAGCGACCGGTCATATAATATCGTACGGGTACAGTAACAGCGCGCCGCTTGTCCGCGGAAGAAAAGCCGGTCGCGTGTGGCCGGACGCGCCGCGTATTGTACACTGGGCGGGTCCACCGACGAAAACGCACCGGCTACTGTACAGTACAGCATGAACGCAACCTGCTCCATACTTTCGTTCGGGCCGGGCGACCGCACGGACGCGATGCCGAGCGTTGCGGTGGTCGGCCGCCTATTGTAGTGACGGCGATCCAATGCGCTTGGTAGATCGATTAGCGCGGCGTCAGCATTAGGCTGCGGCGGTGCCATGCGCATGGGAGGGCAGACCCGACACCTCCGGGCAGCAGGAAGGTCACTTAAGCAAAGTATACGGCTGAAATCGGTCCGCCCTTGAGAGGAGCGGGCGTGAGTCAACCGCGAAACACCATTTCGGGCGCTAACATTTAGGTTACGGTCGCTAAACTTTAGGGTACGAGCGATAAAACCGTAAGAAATTTCGAACGTTTCATTTTTGACATCAGTCGCTTCAAGGAGTTGGATCAATTTGTTCGAACACACGCGCGCATAAAAGGGGCGTGCCGTTGGGAGGAGCTCGCGAATAAGACTGGATCTCTGCAGCGGCACACGGCTGATCGCATAGTCTTCTCGAACATACATTTTTCTATATAAAAGCTGCCACGCTTTCACCACGAATGCACTCCACGTAATCGCTCGTGCATCATCGTATCGCCACTGTACATGAAACTTTGACATTCTCCTCGTCCTTGGTCCGCTCTCCGCCGCGCCTCTCCGCTTCAGGTCTCTTCTCCGTGCCGCGTTGACTCGGCAGTTACTCGGCGCGATGTGTAAATATTTAGAGGGCGCATATTGCTCACTTGCCGCCCGCCCGGCCTGTATTCATACCGCAAGCGGCGTGTACGTAGTCCATGGACCACGCCTGGGCGGGATTGTTCCCTAATGCTCATTGAAGAGTCACACCATCAGTGGCAAGATCTCGTATACCGCTGTTCCTCGAGATTAGTCTCCCAGTGCATTTGTTTGGGCCGAGTGATGCTGAGGACACCTGCGCTGCAGACAAAGGCGGTTTGATCGGGCGGTTCGTTGAAGGGTCACAGCATCACGGAGGGCCATGGACTGGAATGCTTTGACCCTCGTCGGTGATCAACTCGTGGCCGCGACTTGAAGAGTTGGCTCTGCTTTTTATCCTCGTGATCGGGAAAACGAGGGTGTCTCGTGCAAGTGGCCGGGGGCTTGTTTAGTCCGGCGGCGTGCATGGTCTCTGTCGGCGGGCCAGGATGTATTCGGCGTGGCATCTCCTTTGCCCCTCCTACGCCTCCGTGCAAGTGTCGAGCCGGTGTCCCGTTGATTTTTTCAATTGCCGTGTTCCTTTTGCGTCGCGACGTGTTAATACCGTACGATGGTCGCGGCCGTGGTGAATTGTAGCGGATCAACACAACCCGTCGGTGCCGCGTGCGAACTTTAAAGAACGCGCAACGCGTCGCTAGCACAGTGGGCTCGGCTTGGTCCGCCCTTCGTCAGAAGGGGCCGACGGTCGCTCCTGGCGCATGGACTTTGGTCCTTTTGGGGGCGGAGCGTCCGTCCGTCTGACGTCGGTTGCTCATGCGTGGGCGGCGAACGCCAGCCACAAGTCGATCGTTGCAGTGCCGACGGTCGCTTCAAGTTCGCCGTGAATTTTGTTGTGCGTTAGGACAACGACTGCGGTGTGAGCATCTTGCCAGGCTTGAACATTGTGTGGTCATGTCGATGTGCGTGCCGCTGAACCGTGGCCGCCAAGATGGGGCGCCAGCGTTCACAGAGCTGGGGAGACGGAGGGAGGCCCGCGACCAACAAAGAGAGGCGGAGTCGAGCTCTTCTGATGAGATTCAAGCTTTCGACGTCGGATCCGATTATTGCGCTCCGCAGTTGAAGTGCGGCGTGATTTAAGCCGCGCCCCGCCATCGAATTGCATTACGCAGCGCTGTCATAGTTCAGGGCGGTTCTGGAGGCTCGTGCGGAAATCCAGGCCCCGGTGGGAGCGGCAGCGTTCTGGTGCGGATCGACGCGAGCGGCGGCGCTTCGATCTGATGTGGGCGAGCAGCATGTCGCTATCCACGCTGACAACGACCAAAAACGTGGCGGAGTTCGTCGGACTACCACCTATTAGTGCGGGCTGCCGCCCTTCGGCTCGCACAAATCCATGTGGTCGGAGACAGCGCGACGATACTGGCCATGATGATGAGGAGGGTCCCGCCCAAGGCAGCGAGACTACGACGCTGGTACAGACTCACGGCGCTTGGCAGACATAGTGGGAGTGACCAGCTCGACGTACCATTACCAGGCGCACAACAAGATGGCGGACAGGCTAGTCAACATGGCCATGGACGACCAGGTCAGCCGCCAAGACATGAATATGGGGACCACAGGGCACGCAGATACCCGCAACTGCTGGAACTTATGGAGGGCGACGTCACTCAGTGGTGCAGTGGGCCCAGGACCGGATCACTGGCCCATTAGGGGCAGAAGACAGGGAGTGGAGGGGTGCGCATATCGGCGCGCATGGTGCCGCTACACGGCACAACCCTGGAGGACGCACATAGCCTCTAGGGAATGGATATTCGAGTTCATCAGCCTGCTGACAGTAACACAATGTACCTCACCTTATTATTATTATAGTCCAGGGCGGTTCATTTATCAACAAAGCAACGCCCAGGGCGCTGCTAAGCAACCAACCACTCGATGGTTGTCGCTGCGTTGGGCGCGGCGCTCAACTGACCGCAGATCATCGAGCAATCTCTTCTTCTTCTTGAAGCTGCTATCAAGTAGATAAACATGCAGCAAGCGTCCGAGGCAGCAAATCGGCTCTGTGCGTCACCGAATGTTGGCGGCCAGGAAGCCCAACAGACTATCCAACCGTCCCGCCGGCGGAGATGTTCGCGCTGATGGTTTAGACAACGAGCTTGTCGCGTGGCAATAGACACGGGCATCAAAGTTCAGCCGGCTCGGAGCAAAATCCACTCGCGTCCGGAATATTTCGTGGCAAAGAGCGAGAGTCCGAGCGCCGGCCGCCGTCGCCCACAAGTTTCGGGCGTGCGCTCGCTGGTGTGGCCGTCTGCCTGTGCGACGATGCGCGGCCAAGCGTGACCTTCTCCCGATACGACATCATGTACAATCAACACGAGCTCGAACACGTGAGGACGCGTGTGACACTTGGCGATACTGTAGTTTAGTCGCAAGCAAGCATGCTCGATCGACCAAGGGGCGAGGCACCGATCACCGATCCGCCGTTGACCCGGCCAGCATTCCGACTCGTCGCGGCGCACGCGTCGTGCCAGCCGTGCTGGTTGTCCGACCGACGGCGGTGACCACGGAGAGTCACGATCGCTACTGTATCCGAATCAGGGGAATGCGGCCGAAGCTAGCCAAGTTTTGCGGCGCAGTCGCCATTACACACTGCAGCTCCGGGTCGAAGTGCTGAAGATTGGCCGGCCGACGAGTGGCCCTGTCTAGAAATTTCAGACGACCGCGAGCATTGGTAATGGACGGTCACGTAAGCCGCCACCTGCACAGTGTTAAGACCAAGCCGGATAGGAGGCTATCTTCACCGAATCGCGCCTTATCGCGTTGAGAAGAAGTGCATCACAACCCCAAGGCGGGCGCGCGGAACGTTGAGCCTCACAAGACGCCACTTCGACCGAATCGATCACGCCCGCGCGGTCGGACGGCGACTGGCGCGATGCATGTGTGTCACGTTGAGCGGTGGCGATGGTGGCCACGGTCGCAGTGCATGGGTCAGGCGACGATGCGCGATCTTCAAAAGTGTCGCTTCGTAGCCGCTCGAATCGGGTTACACTGATGAACTGTACCCCATCTGTGTAACCGTGTAGCCTGACGATACCGGTACATGTGTATTCCACCGGTTTATGCGAAAGTACCGGTGAAAATACTGGCTACCATCCTCCGCTTGGCCAAACACGACAAAACCGGGAAAAAAATCCTATGGCGGCACCGCCACTCGACCAAAAAGATCGCAATCATGGAGACCTGTATCATTTTATCTATTTCATCAACACGTATCTCATTTTCCTTATGTGTTGATCACAAAACCTATTATTTCCATTAAACATTTAAAATTTATTTCAAGCGTCAATGCCCTATCTGATGGACGCACGAAGAAACGCTTGGTATCTCGCCCGTTTACGACGCGGGCCGAGCCGACGTATCGCTGGCGTGGCGCTGCAGCTCTCCTCCCCACCCAACAAACGTTCATTCCTTCCCCTCACGCCCCAACGCGACCTTCGTCTCCGTCGCGATGCTCGGGCAGACGATCGGCCGTCGCGTGCTCCGCTCGGCGTCCCAGCAGCGCTTCGTGCACTCGCGGGCACCGCTCAACATGATGGCGCGCGTGCTGTGCACCGACCCGATCGCGCCCGTGTGCCCTGAGCTGCTGCGCGCGGCCGGGCACGAGGTGACGGCCGTGTCCACGCCGCTGACGCACGCCGAGCTGGTGGCGCAGGTCCCGGACTACGACGTGCTGGTGGTGCGCTCGGCCACCAAGGTGGACCGGCAGGTGCTGGACGCGGCCAACGGCCGGCTGCAGCTCATCGGCCGCGCCGGCACGGGCGTGGACAACATCGATATCGTCACAGCCACCAAGCAGGGCGTGCTGGTGCTCAACACGCCGTTCGGGAACACCATTTCGGCCGCGGAGCTGACGGTCGGGCTACTCACGACGGTCTCGCGGATCGGCGAGGCCGCCGCAGGCGAGGAGCTGCCCGCGCGCGACTCGCACATCCACGGCAAGACCATCGGCATCGTCGGCCTGGGCCGCATCGGCCGTGAGGTGGCGGCGCGCTGCAACGCCTTCGGCATGAACGTGATCGGCTACGACCCGATCCTGTCGGACGCTAGCGCCAAGACGCGCGGCATCGAGCCCGTGTCGCTCGCCGAGCTCTTCTCGCGCAGCGACTACATCTCCCTCCACGTGCCGCTGAACGCGAGCACCAAGCACCTGGTGAGCGTGGCGCGGCTGGCGCTGTGCAAGGACGGCGTGCGGCTCATCAATGGCGCGCGCGCCGGGCTCATCGACCACGAGGCGCTGCTGGGCGCACTCGAGAGCGGCAAAGTCGCCGGAGTGGCCTTCGACATCCACCCGACGCCCAAGACCATGTCGAAGCAGCAGCAGGACTGGTGGAAGCTGCTCGTGCAGCACCCGCGCGTGGTCGTGACGCCCCACATCGGCGCGCTCACCACCGACGCGCAGCGCAAGGTCGCGCAGGACCTGGCCTACAAGGTCAACGACGCCATCACCGGCAAGTCCTTCTCGGGCGTCGTGAACGCGCCCAACATTGACTTTGGCAAGCGCGAGGCGCACCGCCCGTTCCTGTCTCTCGCCGAGAAGCTCGGCAGTCTGCAGGCGCAGCTGCTGAGCGAGAAGCGGCTCCAGCGCATTGTCGTCATCTCGGAGGGACGCACGGTGACGTCATCGCCCGAGCTCTCGGGCGAGATCGTCACGGGCGTGCTCAAGGGCCTGCTGTCGCACATGCTCGAGGAGGAGGTGACCTTCGCCAACGTGCGGGCGCTCGCCGACACCATGGGCATCCAGACGGTCGAGCAGAAGCACGACGAGGTGCGCAACTCGAGCAGTTCCTTCTCGGACCTGCTCACGGTGGTGTTCGAGAAGGAGGGCGGCGTGACGCGCAAGATCACGGGCACGGTCATTGGCAAGAACCAGCTGCGTCTCGTGGCGTTCGACGACCAGCCCATGGACGTGCTCCCGAGCGGATCGATGCTCATCTTCAAGAACCACGACTCGCCGGGCGTTCTCCACGCCGTCACGTCGGTGCTCGCCAAGCACGAGATCAACATCGGCTGCTTTGGCCTTGCGCGCGAGCAAGAGGGCGCCGTCGCCGTCGGCGTGCTCAACGTCGACGAAGCTATCCCGGACTACGTCGTGCGCGAGCTCGAGGACTTGGGCCTACTCTCGAATCTCCGTCGCCTGCACCTGCTTGAGCTGAACGCCGGCGCGCGCCCCAATAGCTGGTGGGCGCAGCTGCTCAAGCCCACGAGCAGTGCTGCTGACTCGAGCGACGAACAGGCCAATGCTGCTGCCGCGGACGGTTCCGCTGACGACAAGGACGACCTGGTGACGATCGTGCACCACCCTAAGCCGACGGTGAAGCCGTCCTCGCCGAACTTTGGCTCGGGACCGTGCAAGAAGCGCCCGGGGTACTCGCTGGCCAAGATCTCGGAGATCGCGCTCGGTCGCAGCCACCGATCGACCCTCGGCAAGGGACTGCTGGAGGAGGCGATCACGCGCACCAAGAAGGTGCTCAAGCTGCCGGAAGACTACCACGTCGGTATCGTGCCGGCGTCGGACACTGGTGCGTTCGAGATGGCCATGTGGAACCTGCTCGGCTCGCGACCGGTGGACGTGTGCTACTGGGAGACGTTCGGCAAGCAGTGGTTCAAGGACGTGACGACGGAGCTGTCGCTCGAGGTGCCCGTGAACGAGTTCAGCGCGCCGTTCGGCGAGCTGCCGGACCTGTCCAGGGTCAACTTTGACCACGACGTACTCTTCACGTGGAACGGCACGACGAGTGGTGTGCGCGTGCCCGACGGTGACTGGATCGCGACCGACCGATCGGGCCTAGTCTTCAACGACGCGACCTCGGCGGCATTCGCCATGCACATGCCCTGGGAGAAGATTGACGTGTGCACGTTCAGCTGGCAGAAGGTTCTGGGCGGCGAAGGTGCTCACGGCATGCTCATCCTGAGCCCGCGCGCTGTCGAGCGCCTCGAGACGACGCCACCGCCCAAGTCGCGCGCGATGCCTAAGATCTTCCGTCTCGCGAACGCGTCGACGGGCAAGCTGCTCGCTGGCATCTTTGAAGGCAGCACGATCAACACGCCGTCCATGCTGTGCGTGGAGGATTACCTGGACGCGCTGCGCTGGGCCGAGAGAGAGGGTGGCCTCGACGGCCTCGTGCGCATCTCGCAGCGCAACCTGGCGGTCGTGGAGCGGTTCGTCGAGGACAACTCGCGCTGGATCAAGTTCCTGGCGGCCGACAAGCGCATCCGCTCCAGCACGTCCGTCTGCTTGCTGCTCGAGAACATGACCAAGCAGGAGGTCAAGCAGGTGCAGGCCCTGCTCGAGCGCGAGAACGTCGCCGTCGACATTGGCTCGTACCGCGACGCCCCTCCCGGACTGCGCATCTGGTGCGGCGCGACCGTCGAGACCAAGGACCTGGAGGCGCTGCTGCCCTGGGTCAAGTGGGCCTACCTCGAGGTCAAGAGCGCCACCAATCGCGCTTCCGGCGAGAGCGAGTAGCACTAGGGCGCGCTGGCGAGTGTGGTACAGTACTGTCGCTACTTGTAGCTGTCTGCATCTTTCGCCGTGGTGGCTCGGAATGAAGCGCGGTGGGTCGCATCCGACTGCATTATGGACGTTTGATGGAGACAATGATTCTTTGGCAGCGCATGAGATGATACCGTGAGATGGGTCGCACCAGAAGGTGCCGAGAACGCGCATGGAGACGCCAAAGGTCGCCATAGTGAGCCGTTGAACTCATTCCGAATTGCGTTCTACTGTTACGTTGGACTGGAGCTTTGGGGTTTGTATTGCCAACTCTATACGATTGCCAGTGACTTCAAACACTTTCGACAGGTTCAACTGCATTCTCAACTTCAGTTTTGGCAAAAAAAAGCACATCATATTGTCATTTCCACACATACAAACTTCAAGTGAATCGACCCGTCAAAATTTCGGGTAACGTTAGGCTCGATTTTCATTGTGAGCCCCGCGTCGTGTGTGGACACTTGGAGTGTATTTTTCGCCAGGCAGGCGCTTCAGTTGCCCGTTGCTCAAGTCGAACACATAGACAAGGGGCCACCACAGACATCAAGCGACGCCCATGTTGCTTTCAGTATCGACTCACTCGAAACCGGTTCCGTCTTTGGCCGTCGGCCGTCCACTCCCATACAGTACATCACGAATCACGGCTCGAAACTCACAACGCCGACCCAAGTCGGACCGCTAGCCACAATCCCACCCAACACCCGAGCGGCGGATGGCGTCGCAAGCGGGCGGCCGCGCGGCTGGAGCCTCCCACGACGGCAGCAACGCGACTGGCGGAGGTAGTGGTGCCTCCAGCTCTGCTGGTCTCGGTTTCCGCATCGCTCGCCCCGCCGCTCATCGTATAGGTGCAATGCCGCCTCCCTAGTTGACTAGTCCTTGTTGTCTTCCATTGTGCTGGTGCCGGACGCATGCTTAAGGTTTTAACAGTGGTGGACGGTGGTGACTGCTGCCAACACAGAGAGCGCGGACAGCCACGAGGGGCAGTACTCGCCGTCGATCCAGGACATTCTCGTGGCGCTCCCGGCGGATCTCGACCCGCTGCAGTCTCAGCAAGCACTGGAGGGGCCGACCGATGCGACGTTGCCGCCGAGAAGCCAGCACGCGCCCCAGTTTGGCGATGCTAGGCGGTTTGGGCACCCGTACCTGCTGCCGGAGCACCGACCGCGGTCAGTTAGCCTCCACTTTCAGCCGGACCACAGCCAGACAGCTCCTTCCGTGAGCCAGGTGATGGAACACCAGCAGCAACTCCCTGCAGCGACAGCGGCACTCGGTGAGGTTACTCAACTGCATCCGAGACGCTCGGGCTTCGTGGTGGACGGGTGGGGTCAGACAGATCACACGCAAATGCTCGCGACAGAGATTACATACCATCAGACCCAGGGGCGCGTCAGCCAGCGACCGCAGCACCAGAAGCGGCGACGCACGTCGAAAACAGCAAAGATGCCTGCTTCGCAGCGGCAACGGCGTTTGTCAGAAATAAACAAAGATAAGGTGCACCCAGGGCCCTCAACTGTGTCGTCCCCTTCGTCGGTGGCTTCCGATGAGGAGGACGACGGCTCGTCGCCTGCTTGCGCGCTGTCCGCGACGCGATCACAGATCGATGTGATGACGGCTGAGTCCTCGAACGCCGCGCTGCGCGATTTGGGGGTTCACTCGAAGCGGAAACGGCCGGTCAAACGAGTCCACAAGCCAAGCGTCGACATGTCCAATCAGGAGTTGCCCCGGCCACCTCTGCATTTGGGGAGCAGTGGCTCTGCTGCCGAGACCATGATCGAGGAGAAGCCAGCGGCACCGTCGTCAGCCCAGCCTTCAACCAACTCGGTACGAGAGTATTGAAATCGTTGCTGCGTTATGAGTCACGCGATTAATACTGACCGACGCGCGCGTGTCTTGTGAATCTGCCACCCTTCGACGTTCCAGGAGCTCCAGAGAGGTGCGCTTGTGACTGCAAGCGGAGGCGAGCGGCATCAGCAGCAGGCGACGTGCCGCGTGAGCTGGTGCACGCAGCCGGGGAAGCGCTTCGGACTTTGTTGGACCCACGGCGGAGGTCAGCGCGCTCCTTGGCCTTCTGTTCTGGTACAATTAGCGCTGCAAGCTGATCGCTGAGTCGTTTTGTCCGCTGCGCTCACAGTCAAGAAGTGCTGCGAGAGCAACTGCGCGCGCGTCGCCCTCGAGACGAGCGAGTTCTGCTCGTTCCACCAGCCCAAGCACAGCAGCGTCGGCCGCACGACGTCCATCTAAGCCGCTCGACAGCACGCAGACCCAGTAAACCTCGCCGCGAAAGACACTGGGAGGCTAAACCCTAGGGTTTGGACGCGTTGCAGTATCACTTCAACTTGGACGGCATCACTGTCAATAACTCATTTCGAATCGCACATAGTCACAATAACTGGTTTAGATTTTGCCAGTAATTGTTCGTTCTCTGCCGTTTCCACCGCCAACCAGCCCATCCGTCTCTCACAACGCCAAGCATCAAACGGCGCGCGCACTTTCCCCCGAGAAAGGACGCGACCTCATGCGTGGGCGCCGCGGTCCAGCGCCGCTGCCGCGCGGCTGCCAGCGCAACTGGCACCAATTCCAGCAGCAGCAGCAGGAGCACCCGCCGCGCCAGTCGTTCAATGAGTTCCAGCGCGCACCGTACCACCAGCAACACCAGCCACCGCTGCCGTTTCAACCGCCTGCCCCGACAAACGGAGGCGTTCCCGCTCGTTCCGGTCCGCCGTCGCTGCCGCCGACCGCGCGCGTGTCGCACGGGGAGATCGCAGCGTTTGTGGAGGCCTTTCGAGCGAGCCGCTCGCACCCGTCGGCGCCGCCTAGCGCTCTCTCGCTGCCGACGGTCGTGCAGGCCGTCTGCGTGCACTTTGGTGCGTCCAACCCGCCCTTCTTGCTGTATGAATACGCCTGCCATCGCTAACTGCTGCTGCTCTGAACAGGCGCCGCCACGTTCGAGGAGATCTCGGGCGGAACCAGCGCGCTGCAGTTCCCTGCGCTGCGGCAGCTGCAGCTCGTGACGCAGCGCGTGTGGACCTTCGTCGCGTGCTTCGTCCAGAGCCGCCGCATCAACACGCTGTTCGAGTGCCACCAGGCCTTCCTGCAGCATGAGGGCGTGCGCGAGTTCGCCGAGCTGCGCCTCGGCAACTCGTTCCTGCACACGGAGGCGGTGCAGACGCTGTATCACTCGCCCGTGGCCATGCCGGCAATCACCACGCGCGACATATTGACGCACCTGCAGCAGTTCGAGATGCTGCTGAACCGCGACGTCTTCCGTGGGCGATCCGCCGCGCAGCCGTCTTCGCAGTCGTCGCGCATCGAACTGGGTGAGTTCATGCAGTACCTGGCGCAGCAGTACCGGCAGCCGCGGGCCGAAGCGATCGGCGTCATGATCGATCCGTCCGGCTTTGGCGTTTACATTGGAATGCTCCGGCGCATCGGGAACCACGAGATGAAGGAGCTCAAGACGCTGGAGCAGGAGTTCCACAAGGGCATTGCCGAGAAGGTATTCCAACTGACCAAGGACAAGTTCAGCGTCGAGAACCGCAAGCAGGCGCTTGAGGATTTGCTGAACGCGCAGGAGGAAAGACAGCAAGAGCAGTCGACTGCCGGTAATGGCTCGGCGTCGAGGCGAAAGTCGAATGCGCCGTCTGCAGTTGTGCTGGCGTCGATCTCGTCGCTCTCACTCGATCTGCTCAATCGTGTGACGGAAGTC
The DNA here is from genome assembly GCA_023337975.1 of Phytopythium ostracodes. Classification (NCBI taxonomy): domain Eukaryota; phylum Oomycota; class Peronosporomycetes; order Pythiales; family Pythiaceae; genus Phytopythium; species Phytopythium ostracodes. The sequence continues at coordinate 11,893 of JAADXW010000047.1, forward strand.
GACGTCTACCTGGACAATGTGCTGCGCCGCAAAGCCGCGAACTTCGAGCGCGCGCAAAAGGAGCAGCCTAACCAGAAGCAATACCGTGGCAAGCCGATTTCGTCACAGGCAATCGCAGAGACGGACCTCAAGATCCGCAACCAAATGACGCGCTTTCTGGTTTCGTCTCCGCAGAGCAAACACCACTCCAGATTGAAGGTCGTGACGTGGGTCTTGTGCGGGATCATGGCCAAGATCCATGCGCTGCTGCTGAACGATGACAAGCTGCCGGTGGGTGGTGACGGCAAAGATACGGCGACCAGCGCAGGAGACAGCAAGAAGAGCGGTGATTCCTCAGCTTGCAGCAGTGCCGATGATAGCGACGACGGAGAAGAATGCGACTGCTGCTGTGTTGGAAAAGATGCATGCCGATGCTCTTGCCAGTGCGAATGCCACGCTGACTCTGGCGACGAGCAGGAGCCAGATGCTGTAATGATCGACCAAGACGAGGGTTCGCGCGGTAATGCCGGACAGTCGTCGACCCAGAAGGCGGATGATCCGTCAATAGAGCAGAAGCAGCGGGCGTCTTCGACGGCAATCGTGCCCAAGATCGAACTGGGACGTGAGCTCCGCGACCTGCTGAGCGCTCATATCAACCCTGAGTCAGTCCAGACTGGTAAGCAGCTTCTGGAGAAGTTAATCAGCCTGGAGACGACAGCGATGCAAAGATTCGGCGATCGGTGGCCAGTACGTGACAACCGAGAAGACAAGTATGCCGTCAAGAAGTCACTGCTGCAGGTGCTTGGCGCTATGACCTCAGGTGGAGACGAAAGCGTCGTGGGTATCATGAGTGGGCATGATGACGATGGTGGCATCGATACAACCGAGTGGCTTCGCTTCCTAGAGCGCGCCCAGCTCGTGGACAAGGACGGTGTGCTTGGCGAGCCACGTCGAGGAGTGAATTTGTTGCCAACGCTTGATGTTGTGCTGGAGTTTGTTGCGCAGTGCCAGCGCACAATCGCGTCGTCGTCATCTCTGGCGGCTGCATCGGTCGACCGACGTCTACAATGGATTGAACGCCGCGCTTGTGTCGAGTTCGGCTACTCCTCGTTTGAAGAGCTCGGAGTTGGTGGGCTTGACAGCGTCATTACAGCCGTGAGCGCGAACAGCAACGCCAGCAACAAGCAGACGATGGCACTCACTGTTGAAGGCACTTCTGCGACGCGCTCCAACATTATCAAATATTTCAACGCGCTGGCGCTGACGGAAAGTATTGGTGAGGCGCTGCTGCTTCAGTCGAGTCAGCACGGCTCGAAGCGGGAGCTCGAATCAGGTGAGTCGACGCGCCTGCGGCTGCTCACTCAGCAAGCTGTGGAGCATGTCCTGGCGTGTCCGTTTGTTGTTGTGGATGTGACTCAGTTCACAAACTGGCGCGAGCAGTACGCGCCGGCGCTTGGCTCGCTGCTCTCGTTTGTTCGCACGCATGAAATGATTCTACTTGATCATGCGTCTCGCTCTTGGTCATCTTCCGCGCCACAAGCATCATCATCGTTGATGTATGTGGCGTGTCAGAACGGCGACCTCATTCGATTGAATGAAAGCGCGTCCGCATCGGATTTGGAACTCCACGCTCGAAATGCGAGTGCCTGTGCCGCGCCAGTGTCCGCGAGATTCGTGACAACGACGCTCGTGTCGCTCTACGTGACGAGCGGGGGCGGCAGCGACTTTCCCATGCAGCTGGTTCAGGTTCACATGCGCGCGCTCATGGCTGCTGCAACCAAGCACGAGGACCAACCGGGGAAAGACAGCCGTGACGGTCTCGCATCGTGCCGCTTCGCGATCGATATGTTGTCGTCTACTCCCGCGGATTTCCGACCGTTCATGTGTGACATCCTTCAGTCGGCACTTCCGACTTCCTCGGCATCGCCAGCGTCAGCTTTTGGGGATCAGCTGTGGCTCGCATGCTCAAGTGATGCGGAACGAGCGATGTTGATCTTGCTGGATCGACGTGGCGCGCTGAACCTTTCGGAGAATCAGTGCAACACTTGGTCGAAGCAATTACAGGGGACTATCACAAGCGATGCGAGCGACATTGACGCAATCGGAGTCGACGTGATAACAATCAAGAAGGACCCTGCCATTGAAGATGCTGGAGACCAGCGACAGGAATCGAGGTATGCCGAAGGCTCCGATGGCAACAACCCGACGACATCCAGCAGCAACGAAGTGGTATCGGCCTTCTTCGACACGACTGTGACGCACAAGAGTGACCACGATGTGACCAGGGAGTCACCTGCGGTCTCAACACAGCTTTCCCTGACAGAAGACAGCTCGGAGAGCTGTAAGGCGTTCATTGAGGAGCTGCGGCGTCAGCAGTTCGGCGTCGGACTGGAGATCCAGGATGAAGCAGCTCGCACCGTACTGGGTATCCAGCAAAAGCGGTTGGAGCGGGCGCTCAAGCGTCTTAGCGACGAACTGTATAGCGAGAACACGCACTTTGTGCTCGAGCTGCTGCAAAACGCCGACGACAACGCGTACGACACGAACGTTGTGCCCAGTGGCGAGTTCACGCTCACATCTGCCAACCAGATCGTGTTCTACAACAACGAAGCGGGCTTCTCGCGCGCCAACGTCCGGGCTATCTGCGACGTCGGCGCATCGACCAAGGAAGGTGACTTGTCTTCGCGGAGTATAGGCAAGAAGGGAATCGGTTTCAAGAGTGTGTTCAAGGTTTCGGACGTACCCGAAGTCCACTCGAACGGCTTCCACATCCGCTTCTACGCGCATGACAACGAGTATGGCGGCGGCATGGGTTACATTCTACCGCATTGGATTGAAGATGGCGGCAGCGTGTCGTCTACGTGGAGCCGGCGACGCGGAACGACGTTTGTGCTGCCACTTAATGCTGGCTCGGCACAGCGTACGGCCGAGATCTCGCAGTCGCTTCTGACTGTTGAGCCGTCGATCCTGCTCTTCTTGCACCGCATCCGAGCTTTGCGCATCTTCGACGAGGTGCGGAACGCGAGTGCACAATTCCTCAAGACAGAGACGCGCGCGATATCGACAGGGGGCCACCACGTCGTCGAGCTGTATTCTCGATCGGCTTTTGGGGCTGAAGATCGTCAACCATGTGAGGGAGATGATGCCCTGCAACGTACAACTGCTGGCGAGAACGAGATATTGAAGCAGCGGTGGCTGGTTGTCAAGGACCAACTGGAAGTGGCCAAGGCGTTCATGGATACCGGTCGACCGAACGAGACGGAGGCGGCAATAGCAATCCCGTTTGATCTTAGCAGTGGAGGCGACTCGTTGGATCAGCGACCACCGTTGCAACAGGTTTTCGCATACCTCCCGCTTCGCTCCTACGGCTTCCGGTTCATCATCCAGGGCGACTTTGAAGTGCCAAGCTCTCGTGAGGCGATCATCAATGGCAGCGAGTGGAACCAGTGGCTGATCTCGAAACTGCCCGCACTCATCGTCAAGGCTGTGGGCGCGTTCGCTCGCGAGGCGATAGCTACTGACTGCGACCCAAGCTCCTGGGTCTCGTCGTTGATGTCGCTCCTGCCGCTCGAGACGGAGGTCCAGGCGCCGTTCCGGACTGCGGTTGCCGACACGATGCGCGCGCTTCGGCACGCACACTGGTTGCCGTGTCTTTCAGTCAGCGAGAGCCACAATGAAGAACAAGCTCGCGGACAAGAGCGACACAGTGACTGTGTGCTGCTCCGGCCGGTCGATGTGCTGGACTGTTCGGAGGTGATGGACCACCGAGTCGGTGCTCGCGCTCACAATGACGACGATGATAGTGACGATGACAAGCCTCCCGTAGCCAGCTTTCTATCCGACGAGCTGCTCACCTCCGTGTTTAGCAAGTGTCAGTTGCACCCCACCGTTGCTACTGCAATGAGCGCTTCTCTGCGACGACAGCTCCAGATCGAGCAACTTCACTGTTCGCACGTTATGAGGCTGCTGGCGCTGTCTCCATCGAAGAACGACATGAGCTGGACGGTTTCGATGTTTGCGCTGCTCTCGCGATTGTGGAAGCGAGAGCGCCACTCGCAGTTGTTGCTGCAGGAGCTTCGACTGATTCGGTGTTTCCCGCTGCAGGGAAGTACCACAACATGGGTATCGCTCGCAGAAGTCAACGATGCCATTTACTTCGTGCCCTTGCATTCGGCCGATGGACGCACGATGCAGCAGAAGGATGGCTCACCGCAGAAGTCTCGCGCTCTCCCGCACGCAAACGTGTTCATGTCGGAGCTCCACCTTCTTCACGAAGCATTTACCTCGCAAGCATTGAATATGCCAGAAGCGCGAGCGTTCCTGATGCGATGCGTTGGCGTGAAGACCGTGGACGAACATGACGTGATTGCGAGCCACATTCTGCCCGAGATGGAAGCAGCCTACGCCCCCAACAGGTCGCTGTCACGTGTTGTTGTATCGCCGACGAGGATGATGGAGTTTGCGGCCGTGCTGGCAACGCATGTGACGAGCTGCGGAGGTTCTCAGTGCCCCCTTGCAAGTGCCATTCGGTCGAAGTTCTGCGTGCTGACGAGCACCAACAGCTTTATGAGCGCCGAGTCCGATGACGCAGAAGCCAGCCTCGCGGTGCTGATGCCGTCGGCGTCTCGAGAACTTCCGATTGTGGAGCCATGGGTGCTGCGTCGGATTGAACAAACCGATGAGGACTGTGATGACGCCGAGGTACCACAGCTAAAGGTCGTCTCCTCGCGGTATTTTGCGCAGCCCAACGTGTCGGAGGCCGCGTGGCGGATGCTGCTCGTGGATGTGTGCCATCTACCGGAGCTGTTTGGTCGTGGGTCCAGTGCCACGTCTGCCTCGGTCCTGCGTTTGGCTACAGTCCTGCGATGGATTGAGGGCGAGAACAATGTGCATTTGCGAACGCTCGTGTCGACGCAGTTGGCGCAGTACATCGATCAGCACTGGCTCCTGGACAACAAGGTGCGCGAACTGTTCGAGAACGACACGGCAACTCAAAGCGGTACGGGTGCGACTTCGGATGATTCTGTCGGTACAGCGCCTGCCGTTCCACAAATGTGGCGATTGCATCGCTGGCTAGTCTCTACGAGTAGGGAGTGGCACCGCTCGACAGACCTATGGCTGAAGACGAGGAAGACTGAGGCGTTGTTCTCGTCCGAAATGGTGCCTTTCTGCTCGTACACGTGGCGCCACGACAAGTTCGCGACCGACGTTCTTGGGCTCAAGAGCTCGCCCAGTGTCGATGACGTTGTGCAAGTACTGCTCTCGTTGTCGGGGTCGTCGTCAAGGGCAGATGTCAGTGTCTCCAGGGTGTCGACTCTGTTCGCGTTCTTGTGGAAGCACCTCGAAGATGCGTCGCCGGACATTCAGGATGCTGTTTCCTCGTACTTTGCGAGCTCCAAGCTCTTGCTTGTTGCATTAGAGGCGAGCGGATGCTCCACGAGCGATTGGGTCGGCTGCGATGACGTGGTTTGGTCTTCGACGACGTACAACGGATCGCTGATCGCGTTGGAAGCGCTGTACCCTGCCACTCTGCGCGAGTTCTTCCTTCGGATCTGCGGCGTCTCGCGGAAGCCATCGACTTTGTTCTTGTGTAAGCAGCTTACCCGCCACTTGGTGGCAATGAACGAGCCAACCGATGACGAGAACACAAAGGCGTCCAAGAACACGGAGAAGGCGGTGAAAAAGAGATTGCGTCGGCGATGGGAGCAGATGCTTTGGCCTCTGCTGAACGAGCTCGCGACCCGACTGCGAAAGGGATCCGTGGCGAAGGACGAGGTCCGCGCTCTGAAGAAGGCGCTGAAGGCATCAGCGTGGCTTCCAGTGACGTTGGTGGGCTGTGCGGATGGGTCAATCAGATATGTCGCAAGCAGCAGTTCCGGGAGCCAACTATGTCTTGCTCGTGCTGTGACGAAGACCGATCGCAAGATGGCCAAGTGCATCGTCGCGCTCTCAAACGCCGCAACTGATACCAGCTCAATCGACGATACTCGCGACCAGGGGGGAGAAATGCGGCTGGGGGTCGCTGTTGTCGAGTTGGACGAGTCCAAGGCAGCCGAGCTTGACCCTCTTTTGGAGCTGGCGCAGCTGCCGTCGCTCGCGGTCGACCTTGTCGCTCATGCGAGTGAGTGGTGTGACGCGTTGGCGCGGGTCGTTCGCATCTTCCAAGTTGATGATGCGATAAGCTCGAGTACATCCAAACCGACGCGCACGCTCCAGAAGAAGTTTGCGAAGCTCATGCGAGAGGTCGTGGCGACCTGGGCGAACGCGTTCAGCGCTGATCCGCATGCGCTGAGTGACGAGTTCCGCTCGAGCATTCAACGCGCTAGTGTGTTCCCCGCTCTCCTGTCGTCGTCGATGTCGATGTGCTACGTGACGCCGGCTGCGTTGTATCTGAACGACCAGGTCGAACTCGGAGAGAGCGTTTTTCGCTCGCAACAAGGGCCAGCTTCGTCGAGTTTGCCCGTGCTGTCGCTCTTTCCGTGGGAATTTTTCATCAGCGACGCAGAAGTCAAGGACGGCAACGATAAAGACAATGCTCACCAGATCCAGCAGTTCCTGGTCGAGTGCTGCGGCATCAAGTCGCTCCGGGGGAACATGACGCACGAGGTGATCGCACTGGGAACGCAGAGACCCGCGAGTGTAGTGCTACACAATGCGGTGCTCTCGAGTTTGGCGATCGCCCAGCGCGTACTGTTCTACAACCACAGGTCGCGGTACGACCGACTGCCGCACGCAGATCTGCGTCGACTCGTCAGTGCTCTGAAGTGTGTGGTTGTCGACGGTCCAGACGCGCTGCAGATCGTGTATCGCATCGACATCTCGTTCAGCTACCGCGTCAGTGCTAGCGACACCGAGAACGCGGACGGCATTACACGTGGCGGCGTGTTCTGGGACGGCGACAGCGCGACGCTCTTCTTGTCGCACACCACAAGTGACGGTGACGATGCGCGGGACCTGTTTGCGGTCTTGATGGAGCTCACGCGTAAGCTGTTCGACGTGCCGCAGTCGGTCGCGTCGAGCATCGCGAACGTGCTGTACCTGGCGTCGCTGCAGCGCAATGTGCACGAGCGAGAGCGGTGGCTTGTAGCCACACAGCAAGTGCCGACGCTGCCTAGCAGTGAGGATGCGCGTCGGTGGTTGACAGACGAGATCAGCGATGCTGGCGGAAACAATGATGGTGACGCGCGCGACGAGGTGGGTGCTCGCGGGAGGAAGCGTCTGCGTGATGACCTGGAGGATGGCGAAGTTGAGGATAACAACGCTGTCACTAGTGAACACTTCGCGACGAAGAAGAGCCGGGCAAGTGAGCCGATGGGGCTGCCCGGCGACGTACTCGCGCCTTACAGCCAGGCCGTGGGTCATCCAAGCGACTGGAACGCACCGATGCCGCTAGTTAACAGTGGCGGGGAGCTCAACGCGTCAGCAGGGTGGCCAGGCTCGTTCCCACCAAGTGGGAGCTCCGCTCCTCCGCTGCCGCCTCCGCTTCCTCTGCCGTCATCGGCCTCTCGACTTGCAATGCCTCCGTCTACCATGATGGGCAACACACTGACGGTCGAGGAGCGCGCGGCGGTGGGCCGCTGGGGCGAAGAGTACGTCTACAAGCAGTTGTCTGATGCCCACCGCGACAAGCCGGAGCTGTGCGTCACGTGGGTGAACGAGGAGGAGGAGTCCGGGCTGCCCTACGACATCACCGTGTCGTCAGCGTCCACCGGCTCCATCGTCGAGTACGTCGAGGTCAAGTCGACGCGCACGATGGAGAAGGGCGTGTTCGAGATCAGCATGAACGAGCTCGACCAGGCCGCCGTCCACGGGTCGACATACAGCATCTACCGGGTGTTCAACGCCGGCGACGCCGCGCGCTGCCGCGTCATCCGCATGAAGAACCCCGTGTCGCTCGTGCGCCAGAAGAAGATCCAGCTCGCGCTCGTCATGCAGTAAACAAGTGGCGGCGGAGGCTGACAAGCTGTGCGACGCCTCTTGTGCTGCTATATTTGCTTGTGTTGAATAGAAATCCTGCACCATTGCATGAGAACCAACCAGCCAAAGCTTACCAAACAACTGAGACTTGCAGACCAACTTGTCACTCGGACGTTTCCATGCCGCCGCTACCGCCCTGCGCGCCGTCGTCCATGGCCTCGTCGCTCTGCTGGTTGTGCATGGCGAGTCGCTGGCGGCGGTCCTTGTCCTTGGCCAGCTTGCCCTGGAACTTGGCGCTCGTCACGAGCTCCGCGTCCATGTCGCGCAGCCGTGAGGCGACGAACACGAGCTTCTGCATCTCCCGCTGCAGGCGCTGCATCATCTCCCCGTCGGCGTCATCGGGCTCGTCCTTGCTCATGGCCTCGTCCTCCAGCACGAACGTCACCTTGGCCTTCTGCTTGTCGATCACGGCGTCCATCTGGCCGCTCGCAATCAGCTGTAGCAGCATCTTCTCGGCGTCGGTCGGGCTGACAGGAGGCAGGTCGACGCCAGCGCTAGTCGCGGCCTCATCGTCGCTCGCAGCGGTGCCAGCGATGCCGGCGGCGTGCGCCATCTCGGCCAGCTCAATGGTCGCATACGTGCGCGTCAGCTGCAGCAGCTTCCGATGCTGAAGAGCGACGAGGCACTGGCGCACCAGCCCGAGGTTCCCGTCCTTGGTGAAGACGGCCGTGTGCTGCTCAACGACGGCGCGAGCCGCCGCCACGTCGCGGTCCACCACGAACGCACGAGCGAGGTCAGCGTACGGCACACAGTGGCTCTCGAGGTGGCGCGAGACCACGAACGGCGTGTACTTGGGCAGCGGGGCGGTCTCGCCGTCCGCGAGCAACGCCGCCAGCACGAGCTTCTTGTACGCCTCGATGACGAACGCGCTGAGCGCGATCGCGGGCGTCGTGACCGCCAGCAACAAGAAGTCCATGGCATCATGGAACCGCTTCTCGCCCAGCAGCAGCACGCCGCCGTAGTACGCGTAGCGCAGGAAGTCGACGCTGTCCATGAGGTGCGGCTGCGGGTGGATCTCCGTTAGTGGACTGTCGCAACAGGAGGACGTTCACGTCAGACTTCAGGCTCTGTTGATCTCGTTGGGCGCAGCAGGCAACTCACAGCTCGAGTATGTCCATGGCGGCCGAGTAGCACTTGGCACGCAGGCATAAATAGAAGAAGTGGCCGTGGATCGGCGTGACGAACGCGTTGCCCGGCTGCTGGTGCAGGCGCTGCAGGAACGCGCGCAGCGGGAACACGGTCTTGACGCTCAGTTCCAGCTCCACCGCCACCGCCGCAAGCACTGCGCACACGTGGCTCACTGTGGCGCGGTTGACAAGTCAGTCAGTACCAAGTTTGCACGGCAGATTATCGACAGGGACGAACCTCGCTTGAGCTCCTTGGTGGCCACGTTCACGGGCGCCTGAACCAGAAACCTGCCCACCTGCGAGATGAACAGCGCAGCCGCGGTCGTGTACTGCGCCTTGGCCTCCGCTGCGAGCCGCCGCTGCTGCAGCACCTCCATCTTACCGGCCTTGGCTGAGCTGTTCCCACGCATTCAGCACCCGTTAGCACTCACTGAGCGGCCGCAAAGCGACAGAAACTCGACGTACAGGATGTGGAGCAGAGCCGTCGGGCGGCGGTCCACCGACAGTGCGTCGTGCGCGAGCGCCAGGTCCAACTGTTCCAGCGACGCCGTCTTGACCGCCGCGGCCATCTCGTCGCCGGCCAGCGCGCGCATCAGCGCCGCGTCCTGCTGCTTGCGGCGCGACTCGCCGTCAGAAGTTGACGATGCAGCTGTCACTTCGTCTTCCTGCGTCAGTAGCAGCGCCTGCAGCGCCTGCAGCGGACCCCAGGGCGTCGTCATGGGCGTCGGGAAGCGGGCGATCTACAGCAGGTGACTCCACCGGAAGCTCCTCGTCTTCCTTCGGATCGCGCTTTTGACAAGTGAGAAGCTCGGGACGAAGAGTAGTTTTGTAGTTTACTGTATCAAGTAGACCGCTAAATCGAATTATCTGAACCTATTTTGAAGGTGATGTATATGTTGATAATTAGAGATATTTTGCTGAAAGTAGAACCTTGATATCAGTTTTATGTGTAATTATTTAGCTTTTGGCTGTAGTACTACGACGTTTCGGCAAAGTACGATCCATTCGGTCCAAACAGAGCTGAACGCATTCCGTCACTAGGGATCTGCGCACAGGTCCTGGTTCCTGACCGGCGCTTGTTTGTGATCGTGTCGCTCCATTATCGCAGGCGGGGGCGGTCTATCTACTGTCGACGCCGAAGGGAGAAAGGAAGGCGACGGGGGCGGCGAGCATGGCGCCGCCGCTGCTGGAGGAGCTGAACAAGCACTACGAAAGCTCGCTCAAGGCGTTCCTGATGGCGCTGCTGGAGCTGGAGCTGTCCATGCAGCTGGTGCTGTCCTTCTTCGAGTGCAAGGACACAGACGAGCAGGACGAGCAGGAGCTGCAGACGCTGTACACGCTGTCCTGGGAGCCGCTGGTGCTGAGCGTGTTCTTAGTCTACGGCCACCGCGTGCTGCCGCGGGTCGCACCGTCGCCCGAGAACGAGGACCAGAACATGCTGCGTCTCAAGATCTTCACGTGGATCTACTCGCTCGTGTTTCTCATATGGGACAAGGACATGACCGTCAAGACCGGGCCGTCGCTCGGCATCGCCATCATCTTCTGCATCTGCGACCTCACGCGCTTCCAGATGGAGGTGCACCGACTCATTGACGACTACACGGACGACGAGGAGGACGAGAGCGACGTCGAGTACGCCGTGCACATGCTGGGGATCGACAATGGAGGGGGCACAAACACAGGCAACGGCCGCCAGCCAAGCAAGTCTGCAGACTCGAACCACGTGAGGACGAGTAACAGGAACGACGCAACCAACCCACCGACGTGGAATGCGCCGGTCCGAGAGGTGGCGGCGAGTGGAGCAGCTCCGAGCGGCACGGTGAGACGGAGCCTGACTGTCCTCCAGGAACCTCCGCAGTCCGCGGTCCCCTCTGCGCCTGCGCAACGCCCGGCGCTCCAGCCCTACCGGAACAAGAGCAACCGCTACCTGCTCAAGAAGTCGTCGTCCAACTTGAACGCGGCGTCGGCAGCAGTCGCGCTGGACACGACGCCGTCGAACATCAACAGCGAGTTTGTCGCGGTGGTGGACGAGCGAGAAGCTCGCGCAGGTGCCGAGGGAAAGAGCGCGCTGGTCGCCAAGAACTCGTTCGTGTACGAGTTCTAGGCGTTGGGCGAGCAACGCGACGTCGTCGTATATCTATTTAGACAATGCACTTGCACGTGATGCGTGGTATGTATTGTGAGTGTGCAAGGGGAAATGCTACTGTTCGTTCTCCTGCTGCTTCATGGCAATAAACTTGCTCAGCCACGCGCTCACGCGGTCGGCGCGTCCGCGTCTGGCGGCTTCCACCGCTGCCTCGAGCATTTCCGGCCGGTCAAACTGCGCCGGTCGATGCGACAATAGCCACCGAACGCTGGCGAGCTGCCCAGTGTATGCGGCTCGAGGGAGCGCGCGCAAGGAACACCCTTCCGGCCGGTGCTCGTGTAGAAATGACAGCAACAGCAGATTCCCGTTTCGAGCCGCCGCGTCCATCGCGTCGCTTGTGCACCCTTCTCTTCGATTCTCGTGCAGCCATCGCACGACCGCCAGGTGGCCATTCTCCGCCGCGTGGTCCATGGCACGCGCGGTACACCCTTCGCCCCGATTCTCGTGTAGGAACCGCAGGATGTCGAGGAATCCGCCTTTCGCGGCGAGGTCCATCGCGTTCGTGGAGCACCCGGCACTCGTGTGTTTGTGTAGCCACTTTACGACGTCAATATGGCCGTTGCATGCCGCCAAGTCCATCCCCTTGACGGTGCCGCCCTCTGCCCGATTTGCATGCAGCCACTGCACCACATCCAAATGTCCGCGAGCTGCCGCTGCGTCCATTGCCGCGGGCGTGCACCCCTCCACGTTTCTGTCATGAAGCCACTGCAGTACGGCCAGCTGTCCACGCGACGCGGTGTGGTCGACGATGCTCGCCCGCGACGGGGAAAACATGTGGCTGTAGTGCTCGTACAGCCACTCGAGAACGTGAATGTGGCCGTTCGCAGCGGCTTCTCTAATGGCGACGGAGGTGCAACCTTCTGCCCGGTGCTCGTGGCACCACTCGAGCACGTGCAGGTGTCCGTTACCCGCCGCACCGTTCATAGCAGCCACCGTACACCCCTCCATTCGATGTCCGTGCAGCCACTTGACGACGTTCAGGAACCCGTTCTTGGCGGACAGATCCATGGCTCGCGTGTTGCATCCTTCCTCTCGGTTCTCGTGGAGCCACTTGACGACGCCCAGGTGGCCGTTGCCAGCCGCGCGGTTCATGGCGTGGACGCTGCAGCCCTCGGATCTGTTGCCGTGCAGCCACTGGACGACGTCCAGGTGTCCGAACTCGGCGGCACCCGTCATGGCGTCGAAGGTGCAGCCCTCGCTCCGGTTCTCGTGCAGCCACTGGACGACCGCGAGGTGTCCGTTGGTCGCCGCGCGGTCCATGGCGGCCGTGGTGCAGCCGTCTTTCCGGTTCGCGTCGAGCCACTTGAGCACCTCGAGCTGGCCGAACTCAGCGGCTGCGATCATCACGAACACGGACACCGCGTCGCCCGGGCGGTAGGCGTGCAGCCACTCGACTGCTTCCAGGTGGCCGCGCTTGGCCGCCTTGCCCATGGCCGCGTCCAGGTTCACGTCCCCCGCGTGGTCGCCAAGATCTCGCCGCGGCCGGTCGGCCCGGGCTGCGATGCGCCGCATGAGACCCACGTAACCGCGCCCCGCCGCGCGCTCGAGCGTCCACAGCGCAGAGATGTCCACGAAGGCATCGATCCGCGCCACCACGTGCGGCAGCGCCGCGATTTCCGGCCGCGCGCCGCCCACCGCCGCCACCGCCGCCAGCGTCATCGTCGTCGTCGTCGTCGTTGTCATTACCATAGTGACGAAACCATTTGGGTTCAAGGGTACGTTGATGTACCGTTATGGAGGGACAGGGTACCGTTACGGGTTACGGTTACGCGGCCTCGGGTACATTCGGTTACGCGCGCGAGAATCCTGCCTGTTATGTATACGGGCGTCCCATACACCTCGGGGCCCGCCCCCCAAAATGTTGGTGGAAAGGAGGAGACAGAAAAGAAGGAGCGCGCGACTGAGCGACTGACTGAGCGCGCCCGGCCCCCGAGCGCGCCCTCTCCGTTGTATAGGAAACCGCAGGCGGCGTAGACGGCGCGCGCGAGCGGACGATCCCCGACGCGGACCCCAGGCGGCGGCGGGACGAACAGGAGGAGGGGACCATGGCGGACGAGGACGCCACGCAATACTGCGTATGCCAGCAGGTGGACAGCGGTGCGTTCCCCTTGGCGCGTGAGCGTGTGTGTGGGTCTAAAGTATGCGACGGACTGACCGGCGTCTCTCTCTTTTTGTGTGTGTGTGTGTGTGTGTGTATATGTACACGCGAGCAGCAGGCATCATGATCGAGTGCATCCGGGGGACGGGCGGGTGCAACGGGTGGGTGCATCCGGGCTGCTGCGGGCTGATCCTGACGCAGGAGGAGCTGGAGGCCATCGACTCGTACATCTGCCCGCTGTGCGAGCGCGCGGACGACGACTACAGCACGATGAAGGCGCTGAATACGGCGCTGGCCAACAAGCTGGCCAAGAAGCAGCGCCGCAAGAAGCTCGAGGCGGTGTCCAAGGCCGCGGGCGACGACTCGGCCAAGCGCAAGCGGCCGTCGTTGACGGCGTCGTTTAAGGCCAAGAGCGCCGCGTCGTCTTCCGGCTGGACGTGCGGGCTCTGCGGGCACGCGAACGCCGACCGCAAGGCCAAGGAGTGCGCCGACTGCCACCAGCCGCGCAAGGCGCCGGCCTCTTCGTCCAAGAAGGCGTCGTCGTCCAGTGGGGACAAGAAGAAGCCGAAGAAGAGCAGCAGCAGCAAGGAGAGCAGCAAGAGCAGAGCAGTGGACGACAAGGACGAGAGGAAGAGGAAGAAGCGGCCGAGCAGCAAGGCCAAACCCGACATCTCGGACGACGACAGCTCCGAGACGGAGGACGACAGCGCAGCCGTGAGCCACCGCAAGCCGTCGCGTCGAGCGGCCTCCTCGCGCGGGACCAAGCGCCCGCGCCACCTCGTGGACGACGACGACAGCGACACGGAGTCGGACGAGGCCGAGTTCCAGATCGACCTGAAGCGGAAGAAGAGCAAGCCAGAGCCGGAGACGCAGGCCGCAGCGCCGTCAATGGTCATTGAGAAGATCATGGGGGTCCGACAGCGCGACGTGACGGAGCCTCCGCCGACGCCGCCCCCTGACTCGGCGTCCGCGAGCATCTTCGCGAACCGACCAACCACGGTGACACTGACCGAGTACTTGATCAAGTGGAAGGGCTTTTCGTACATGCACTGCTCGTGGGAGACCAAGGAGGTGCTACTGGACCTCGATCCGCTCACGAACAAGCAGCGCATCAAACGGTTCCACGAGAAGGAACATCACCACCACCACCACAAGCATCATCACCACCGCAGCCTTGAGGAGGAGATGGAAGCCGCAGACGAGCTCGAGTACTTCAACCCCGAGTACCTTGAGATCCAGCGCATCATCGCGCATCGGCACGACGAGCCCATGCCGCCCGATCCGAACTTCCCGGACGCGCCGGTCGACGACGGCCTGCGCTATTACATCAAGTGGCGGGTGTTGCCGTACTCGGAGGCAACGTGGGAGCGGGCATGCGATCTCAAGGACGACGTCGCCATTGAGCGGTACCAGAAATCGCGCGTCGTACCGCCCGTCGAGTTGTGGGAGCCGCTGCCTCGCCCGACGATCCGCGACTACCGGAAGCTCGAGGAGTCTCCGTGCTTTGGTGAAGACGAGTCGCTCCACTTGCGCGCGTACCAGCTCGAGGGTCTCAACTGGCTGCTTTGGAACTGGTACAACGAGCGCCCAAGCATCTTGGCGGACGAGATGGGCCTCGGCAAGACGATCCAGACGCTGGCGTTCCTCGACCGACTGCGGTTCAGCGACAAGATCATGTGCCGCGGGCCGTTCCTGATTGTGGCGCCGCTGTCGCTGATCATGCAGTGGCAGAACGAGTGCGAGACGTGGACGACGATGAACTGCATCGTCTACCACGGCAGCGGCGACTCGCGCGAGATCATCCGCAACTTTGAGTTCTACTACCTGGACGAGAAGAACCAGCCCGACAAGAAAAAGCCGTTCCGGTTCAACATCCTCGTGACGACGTACGAGGTTGCCATCAAGGACATCAGCATGCTGTCCAAGATCCGCTGGCGCTGTCTGGTCGTCGACGAAGCCCATCGCCTGAAGAACCAGTCGTCACGACTTGTCGAGCAACTGCGTTCTCTCCAGCGTGACCATTGTGTGCTGCTCACCGGCACACCGCTTCAGAACAAGACGGAGGAGCTGTGGGCGCTGCTGAACTTCCTGGACGGCAAGTCGTTCCCGAGCGTGGGCGACTTCCTCGAGAAGTTTGGCGATCTCCACGAAGCGCAGCAGGTTGCCGACCTGCACAAGATGCTCAAGCCGTACCTGCTCCGCCGCGTGAAGGAGGACGTTGAGAAGGCGCTGCCACCGAAGGAGGAAACGATCATTGAGGTGGAGCTCACGCCCGTCCAAAAGCAGTGGTACCGCGCGATCTACGAGCGGAACACGACGTTCCTGAACCGCGGAGGCAACCCGCACAACGTGCCGAACCTCATGAACGTCATGATGGAGCTGCGCAAGTGCTGCAACCACCCGTACCTGAACAACGGCGTCGAAGATATCCTGAACGAAGGGCTCGTGTCGGACGCGCAGCGGCATGAAATGATGGTCAAGTGCTGTGGCAAGATGGTGTTGCTGGACAAGCTCCTGCCGCGCCTGAAGGAGGGCGGGCACAAGGTGCTCGTGTTCAGTCAGATGGTGCGCGTGCTCGACATCATCGAGGATTACCTGCGGTACGTCGGCCATTTATACGAGCGCCTTGACGGCAACATTCGCGGGAATGATCGCCAGGCGGCGGTCGACCGGTTCGTCAAGCCCGAGTACAAGCGGTTCGTGATGCTGCTGTCGACGAAAGCGGGCGGCCTCGGGCTGAACTTGACGGCCGCCGACACGGTCATCATCTTTGACAGCGACTGGAACCCGCAGAACGACTTGCAGGCCCAAGCGCGTGCTCATCGCATCGGTCAGACGCACTCGGTCAAGATCTACCGCCTGATTACACGCAAGACATACGAGATGCACATGTTCCACAAGGCCTCGCTCAAGCTCGGTCTCGACAAGGCTGTGCTGACGCATATGCGGCGCGAGAACGAAGACTCGAGTAAGAAGATCTCCAAGGCGCAGGAGTCGAAGGAGATTGATGAGTTGCTCAAGCGCGGCGCGTACGACGTGTTCCGTGACGACGACACGGAGGGCGAGCAGTTTTGCGCGGCTGATATCGACCAGATCCTGCAGCGATCGTCGCAGGTGGTGCAGTACGAGCAGCAGGCCAAGTCGTCGTTCTCCAAGGCCAGTTTCGTGTCGGCGACGACGTCGGATGATGTGGACATTGACGACCCGGACTTCTGGAAAAAGGCTGTGGGACTGACCGAACCCGACCCGAGCGAGCTGGAGGGGAACCTCCCGCTCCAGCGCAAGCGCACGCGCGTGAACCGCTTCGGCGCCAACCCAGACTACGACTCGGATGAGGACGAGGACGACCAACAGTCGGTCGACAACTCGGGGGACAAGAAGGAGGCGGACGACAAGAAGGAGGCGGCGCGTGAGTGGACGCAGAATGGACGCGACCGCTTGCAGCGCGCACTGATGCACTACGGGTTCGGGCGCTGGGAGATCATTCGCAGCCAAAGTGGTGGCAGCCGCACTGTCGACGAGGTGGAGCTGTTCGCGCGCGAGTTCATCTACGTGTCGGGTCTGTCATCGGTGGACGCGCTGACCTCGTCGTCCAAAGACGACTCCGCCTTCGTCAAGGCCACGATTCGTGCGTCGCTGTATGCTCAGCGCGAGAACCTGATCAACGAGGAAGAGCTGCCGTCGGTGCTCAAGGACGAGGACTTTGTGGTCAAGTTCAAGCAGGGCGGCGGCCGCCGCGTGCTCATCCGGCTTGACATGCTCCATCGCTTGCAGCGGATGATTGGCGCTGCCTGTGACGCGTGCGACGCCGAGTTTGCGTCGGACCCAGCGAATGCCACGAGTGGAGGCGCGCCTTCAAGTGATGAAGTCGGCAAGGATGGCGAGCAGAAGCAAGATGCTAACGAGAAGAAGGACGCGAAGGCCGGTGCCGACGCGTCGAGCGCGGACAAGAAGCCACCCGCAGCTGACAAGAAGGCGGCGAAGCGTTCTCCTCCGCCCAGAACGGCGGACGTCGATGAGCGCGTTGCCTTTTACGGCGTCGATACGGTGGCGAGCCACATCGTGATCGCGGAAGTTGGTGAGCGGCCGTCCTGGACGCAGATCACGCCGTGGTGGAACGACGAAGCCGATCGGAACTTGCTCCTTGGCGTGTTCCTGCATGGTTACGGTCGCTGCGCCCAGATTATTGGCGATCCGCGCCTGTACTTTACCAGGGCGGAGCAGGCGGCCAAGGTGGAGGAAGAGGAGGCGGCAGCAAAGGCAGCGGCCTCGACTGACGAGAGTGGCGTTAACGTTAAAGCATCGACGAGTGAGGCTGATACAGCAGTCAAGACGGAGAAGAAGCTCGCAGATGACGACGTTGAGATGAGCGACGCCGAGTCGGAGGGCGGGAACAGCAGCGTCGTGACGGCTGACGACGACTCGGCCGATACGGCGAGCCAGAAGGGGGGGGCTGGTGCTGCCAAGAAGGCCGACGGTGATGCGTTGTCGCCGCCTTCTGCCGACTCCAATAAGTTCAAGCAGCCAGAGGTGCAGCAGATGAACCGCTTGCTGTTCTGGCTGCTCTCTGCGGACGACATCAAGAAGCAGAAGGAGCTCGAAGTGGCCAAGAAGGAGCGCGCCGCGATGGAGCAGCAGCGGCAGGCCGGTCTGGAGCGCCAGCAGCGGCGTGCAGCGCTGAGGCGGCTGGAGCTGAAGGCCATGCAGCTCGCGCAGCTCGACATGGTGCGGCAGCTCGCGCTGATTCACAACGCGCAGCAAATGCCCGAGTCGACGTTCGTGACGAACAACGGCGCGTCGACGCAGAAGATCAAGCAGACGGACTGGACCAAGGACGAGCGCCGGTCCCTCTCGTACCTGATCGCTCTCCACGGTGCGCCGCGCATCTTGGCGAAGCAGTCGGTCGAGGGATCGCCGCTGCCGTTCGTGACAGAGCACCCGCGCGCGTTCAGCTGGCAGACGGACAGCGTGTCGTGGACAAACATTGTGCGCTGGGGCAAGCTCAACAAGACGCCGGCGCTCGTGTGCGCGTTCTTCTACGACAAGTTCCTGCCCAAGTGTCGTGAGATCGCCGCCATCAAGGCCGATCCACTGGGCTCAGACCAGCGCGCCGTGGCTCTGGGCGACTTGATCGGCATTGAATTCGTCGATGCGAACGAGGGTGTGCTGGCGCATGGGCTCAAGGCTCGCAACGTGGCGTGGGTGACGCTGCGACGCATGCAGCTGCTCCACGACGTGCTGGACATCGTCTCGAACGACCGCAAGCTGTCGGACTTGGTGGCGCTGCTGAGGTCGGGAGACCCGGCGCTGGTCGCCGACATGCCGGTCTGGTGGTGCCCGTGGATCCACGACCTGGCGCTGCTCTACGGCATGGCGCGCTACGGCGTCTACGGCTGGCGCCTGATGCTGACAGACCGCGAGCTGCCGTTCCACCGCGCCGCGCGCGAGAGTCACATCCGCGCCGTGTTTCTCGACGGCACGCGCGAGATGGCGCCGCTGTATCGGCACCTGTTCGACTCGCCCGCGAGCATGGATGCGTGGCTGCTGCGCGTGCTGGACGAGTTCCCGTCGCCCGCGGTGCTCGAGCGCAAGGTGCAGACGCTGTGCGCGCGCGTCTTGAGCGCCAGCGAGGAGCTGGCAATGGGTGAGCGGTACGTGGAACCGGAGGCGCGGCACGAGTTCAGCATGCTGCATCCGGGTAACTGCGTGGAGGAGCTCGTTCTGGGCCTCGTTCGGAAGGAGGAGGCGCCGCCGGTCGCGCGGCCCAGCTGCGGCACCGGCGTGTTCCCCGTCGAAACGGAGCGGTCGAATGCCGACGGCCAGTATTTATCCACCAAGAAGGAGACAATGGCCGCCGGTGACGCCCGGAAGGACGACGCGGCGGCCACTTCGGCGTCTAGCTCGCAGATCCCCATCCAGATGCTCGTGTCGTAAGCAGTCAGGTCATTTTCACAGGTTGTTGCCATTAGACGGCGGGAGGTGGGGAGGTGCAGGAGGAAAGCAGAGGCGAGAGCAGCGGCATGATGCTGCCAGTTAGATTGTGACTGCGCTATTGTAGCAGGTCAAACAAGATGCTCATTCATGAACCAACGCGTTGCTATCCACCTAGTCGCGCTTGGCGTGCGAGAACGCGCCGGGCTTGGGCTTGACGACATTCTGCCCCTCCGAGTTCTTCCGTGACCGCCGCCGCTCGGCCTTGGCGAGCAGCAGCGCGCGCCGCACGCGCTTGCGGATGTAGTACCAGGCCACGACGGCGAGCGCGCCGGTGACGGACAGCACCGCCACGAGCGAGACTGTGTACCTGCGGAAGGTGGAGGGCACGTAGATCTGCAGGTGGCACGAGACGAAGTCGCCGTCCTCGTCCTCGAGGCCCTGGAACCCGTCCACGCAGAGGCTCGTGCCGTAGACGAAGCCCGGTGGGATGTCGCGGCCGAACGGGTCGTGCCACGGCTTCTCGCAGAACTCGCCCGTGGCCTCGCACTCGTCCGGGTCGTACTTCTTGCGGCACAGGCACGTGCACTTGCTGGGCTTAGAGCAGTTGCCCTGGCCGACCAGCGCGCCGTTGAGGCGCTCCTTGCCCCACCGCCCGCCGCTCTCGCCGCAAGGGTTGTCAAGGAACTCGCGGACCTTGCGCTCGTCGACGGTGAAGAGCTGGGCGCGCACTTGGGCCGTCATGGCCGCGTCTGGGAGCTTGCAGACGGGCTGCGAGCAGTCAAAGCCCGTCCAGCCGTCGGCGCATTCGCATACGTCTGGGGCGACGCACACGCCGCCGTTCCTGCACCGATAGCACCCGTCCGCGGTGCTGTTCGAGCCCGACACGCTGCACAGCGGGTCGAACAGGCCCTGGATGCAGATGGGGACGCCGCAGTCCTGGCCAAAGTATCCCGTGGCTCCCGGAGGAGCGGTCGGGAAGCGCTCGTGCAGCGTGGAGGGCACCTGGGCGCACCGACACGTGTCCTTGTCGACGCACACGCCTCCGTGCTGGCAGCCGCGCGCCACGGACCCATCGGCGCGCTGGAACCGACAGAGCGGCACGTTGCAGTCGATGCCGGTCCATCCGTCGCCGCAGGAGCAGGTGTCGGGGGCAATGCAGGACCCTCGATGGTGGCAGACGTACACGCCTTCTCCGGGAGTTGCCGTGCCCCACATGTACTCGTACCCGCTCTCCTTGTAGCCCGTGCGGCCGCTGAGAAGCCGCTTGGTGACGTTGACGTAGTTGACGCGAGTGCTGCGCGCGCCGTAGTTGCCCTGCTGCCACGCCAGGACGCCGCACAAGAAGGCGTCCGACGTGCGGTTCACGTTCAGCGAATCGTGGAACGCGCGCAGGTTGGCAAGCTGCTGCGCGCGCGTCAGCGTGCTGGTCGGGTTGACGAGCGGGTTGCCGACGCTGCAGCCGCTCTGGAAGGACCCTCCGTCATTCACGACGAGCTGCTGGTCGTACTGCGGACACCGGTAGCCGCCGCAGGTCAGGTCGTTGCCCTTTCCGTGGCCCCGCAGCGCCATCACGAGCGTCGTCGACGCGTTCACGTTGAGCAGGAACGAGGCGGCCTGGACGCAGATGGGCGTGCCGCAGTCGAAGCCCGTGTACCCCGTGAGCTGGGCGTGGTCGCTGGCCGACCCGTTGTTGTCACTGCTGGGCAGAGGAAACACGGGCTCGCCGCGCGCGTCGCGCCAGGTCGACGGCCACTGCGCGCACTCGCACGTGTCCGGCGCCGTGCACTTGCCTCCGTTGCGGCAGTCCTGCGCGCACATGGGGACGGAGCAGTCGGAGCCCGTCCACCCGCGCTCGCACGTGCAGGTGTCGGGCAGCGTGCAGTTGCCGCCGTGGAGACACGGCTGCGAGCACACGGGCACGGAGCAGTCGGTGCCCGACCAGCCGCCGGCACACTTACAAACGTCGGGCGCGACGCAGGTCCCGTTGTTGAAGCAGCCGTGTTGCACCTGGTCGACGCACGACCCGAACAGCGACGCGTTCCAGTAGTTGACGCGCTGGAGACGCGCGCGGTCCCAGACCCACTGCGCGCGGAACGACGCGTCCGAGTCCACGACGGTTCGGGTCCCGCCGACGCTCGTGTTGGTCTCCAAGTCGATGAACGACTGGCCGCTGTCGCCGCTACAGACCCGGAGGAACTCGACCAGACACTTGCCCTTCTGCCACCGGCGGCCGGCCACGCGCGACCAGACCCCGCCTCGCCGCCAGCCCTCGCGCGTGTCGTCCAGCGGCGGGGTCGACAGGCTGTACAGCGGCGGCCAGAACATGTCCGTCCAGTGCGTGTGGTACGCGCCGTCGGCGCTCAGAGTCCGGTCCATGTAGCGCGAGAAGTAGTTGGGGTGCTCGAAGTCGTAGGAGCTGGCGTTCTCCCACCGTGTGACGCTGCGGATCGAGCACGCATAGCCGCCTTGAACCGGCAAGTACCGCTCGTCCCCACGCGTCTGTACCGCCACGTCAACGTGATCGTATGCGATCGTCTCGACTGTGGCCGTGTACGTCGGGTTGGACATGGGCTGTCGCGGGTGCGCGGCTGCGGGCGGGTCGGACGCGATGAAGCGCGGCTGAGACGCCACGTAGTAGCCCTGGGAACACACCGGCGTGCGGCAGTCGAAGCCGATCCACCCTGGCGCACAGGAGCAAACGTCTGGTGCGACGCAGCTGCCGCCGTTAGCGCACGCATAGATGCCCTGCGTGACGCTCCGCCGCTCGACCAGAGCCACCTGTCGGTCACTCGCGAGCGAAAACGGCGGCAGGAAGAACTGGTCGGCGTCGTCGATGTCTCCGTTGTGCTCGGACGCGATCCCGCGCCAAGGCGAGCGGTTGATGCTTGCGTCGGTGCCATTAATGATGATAAGCGTTGCGTTCCATCCGAAAGGCGCTAGCGGCGAGAAGCGAAAGTAACTGCTGGAGGCGTTGCGCTCGTCCAGGTACGAGTAGTGCGTGAGCGCGTTCTCGCCCACTTCCAGCAGCTCGCACGTTGCTGCACGAGAGATGAAGGCGCTGGCGTTCATGTTGCCTCTGGCGCTGGATGGCTGCTTCAATACCGGGCTCCGACCGGCAGCGAGCCGGCCAAGGCAGTCGAACTCGTTCGTGGCGTCGCACCAGGCTGTGAAGTCGCACGGGGCGTAGCTGTCAAAGGTGAATGGGCGCCACCGAGCGCCCGAATAGCCGCTCGGGTCGGGCACGAACTCTCCTTGTGAGCACACCGGCGCAGAGCAGTCGAAGCCGGACCATCCGGCGGCGCACAGACACGAGTCGGGCGCGACGCATGCGCCACCGTTGTGGCACCCTTGCGGACACACTGGCACTCGACAGTCCGCTCCTTGCCACCCATTCGGACACGTACACGTGTCGGGGGCCGTGCAGTTTCCCCCGTTCCCGCACGTCTGTGAACACACCGGAGTCGTGCAGTTGGGGTCGAACCAGCCTGGAGAGCACCCGCAGGTGTCAGGCGCGATGCACTCGCCCCCATGCGCGCACTGCTGGACGCACTGCGGGGTCAAGCACGCTGGAAAACCAGAGTACCCGGGGATACAGGCACACGTGTCGGGTCCCACACACACCTGGCGGTCGCCGCAGCCATTGTCATTGATGCCTCCGCCCGTGCACACCGGGATCGAGCAGTCGTCTCCCGTCCATCTCGCCAGGCACGAGCACACGTCCGGGTCGACGCACGTACCGCCGTTCTCGCAGATCTTGGAGCACGTTGCCGTCACCTGCCGCACGCGGTGGTTGCGGCTGTCGGCGACGATCAGCAACCGCGACATATCGCTCCCTCTTGACAGCGACTGGAGGCCTTGGAACACGTCGACGCCGCTCGCGCCGTTGAACCGTGCAGCAAGTGGTGGGGCCGCGTCTTGGGAGCCGCAGCCGCTGTTCCTGGACAGCAACGCGGACGGTGACCCTGCAATCGTCTGGACTTCAACCTGCGCGAGTGGATACGGCACGACACTGAACAGCCGAGTGGCAAAGTGAGGCGATGCCGCCGGCATGTCGACGGACTGCACGCCGTTCGCTAGGGTTCCTGCGCGCACGGCTGCGTCACTCACGTAATGAACCCCACGCTCGAGCGTGATCACAACCAGTCCGTTCCCCAGACTGTTTGCGTTGGCACCCGCTTGGATCGCGCCGGCGTGGATGGCAGCGAGGCAGATCGACGACGAGTCCGTGTACTTGCCGCTTCCAAACACTGGTAGCGCTGTGGAGCCGCCACTGACTGCGCAGTCGGCGGGGCATCGAATCTTGATGGTCGTGCCGTCGCCCGTGTCTTCCTTTAGCGTCGGCATGACGTCAAACGGAGCCTCAGCGTTGCGTTTCGCGAGCGACAGGTTCCCCGTATCGAACGCGTCGACGGGTGGTGAGCCTGTGCAATCACGTAGCTTACGGCCAGGAACCACCGGACCATCTACCGGGTCAACGCCGTCGTACCCGACGTCGTATCGCTGGCGATAGTTGTAGTAAATGTTGTTGAGCGCGGGCGAACCAGCATAGAAAAGCTCGTCGACCGGCGGCTCGTACGAGGAGCAGCCACTGGGGAGCAAGACCTGCGCCAACGTCGTAGAGCACGTCACTTGCCGCGCCACGAGCGCTGCTGGCGAGAGCTGGCGCAGTTTGCACGACACGGGGCTGACAGTAAAGACCCGGCCGTCTCGCGTCACAGTCACTCCCGCGGGCGTGGTGAACGTGGCTTCTTGCCCCGGACCGTCGACGTCTCCTGCCATTTGAGAGCCTGCGAGGGTCACAACGCGGCGAGAGGACGAGATGCCGTCGATAGTAGACGTCGCGCTTGTGTCGTAGTTGACGCGACGTATTCGGTGGCCGTCGGCGACGACAACGGTCGAATGGGGGCCGATCGCCACGTCTCGGGGCGAGTTGAACTGCGCGTACGTCAGATTCCCGTCGCGAAACCCTCGCACACCGCGAAGACACGGCGTGACGCAGCCCAACACGTCGTTTCCGTTTTCGCCGTCCGCTTCGTTGGCCGCCTCGACGTTCCCTGCGACTGTGCGCGTCGTGCCGTCGGGGTCAATGCTACGGATCAAGTGGTTGCCAGTGTCAGCGACGAACACGACGCCGGTCGCTGGGTCGACGGCGATTCCCATGGGCGAGTCGAAGCGCGACTGGGTCGGGTCGCCGTCTGCTAGACCCGCATGAGACCGAGCGCGTGACTGCGCTAGCGTTGCGCTCTCGACGCCGTTGCCGCACAAGCCGGCGACGCACGAGGCGACCCCATCCACGACCTTGCGGATGCGGTGGTTGCCCGTGTCGGCCACGTAGATCACGTCGCTCTGACCGTTGCCTGGCTCGTAGACGGCGACGCCCATGGGGTAGGAGAAGCGCGCCGAGGCACTGCCGCTACTGTCGGCATCGCCTTCGACTCCGTCGCCAGCGATAGTGGTCACCGCCTTAGTGGTCGCGTCGATCTTGCGGATCGCGTGGTTGTCCGTGTCGGCCACGTAGACGTTCCCCCTCGAGTCAACCGCGACGTCCTGTAGGTTGTTGAACTGCGCTGAAGCCGCCGAGCCATCGCGGAAGCCGCGAACGCCAGACCCTGCGAGCGTTGAGACGGCTCCCTGTGCCTTGCTGTCGCCCGTCGGGTAGCTCCAGATATCGGACGCGTCAGCGTCTCCACGCGCGAGGCCGCTCGCGTTTCCTCTGGTTGGATGCGTGGTCGTCCAGATCGCCTGGCTGTTCTTGCCCCAGCACCGCACGGAGCAGTTGCGGTAGTCGTCGGCGAAGGGCGAGAGGCAGTGGCCGCCCGAGAGGAACATGCACAGGTGGGAGGCGCCACCGTAGTCGTAACGATGCGCGCCGCCAACGGCCCACGGAACGTCCGATACGGTCGGTATGTTGGCCGGCAGTGTGGCCCAGTCGACGCCTTGGAGCTGGTACGCACACGATGCGCTGTCGGCGCAGTCGATCGCGGCGCAGCGGTGGCATTTGCTCTGCACGCCGAGCGCGACGCACTCGTGGCGCACGTCCTGTGCGTTCGGGTTCTGCCTGCCCTTCCACTCGAGCGCCTGTTCTGCGTGCTTCTGGTACGCGAACGGCCAGTGCGGCGCCTCGACCGAGCGGCACCAGGGCTGCGTCGTCCACGAGCGCTTGAGCACCGCCGCCCGCGCCCTCGGAAGGAGCACCAGACCATGCAGCAGAAGTAAAAGTAGTAGAAGCGAGTGGCGGCGGTGGTGGGAGCGCGCTACAAGCACCAGGAGAGACGTCGGGGGCGCAGTAGAGACCGCCATGACCGGCGTAATGTGCTGTAATGTTGGCTCATGAGCGGATGCGACGCTTGATGATCCATCCGCCACCTGCTCCGTTAAGTACGGTTTGCCCAAAATAGTGCAGAGTGTAACCGAGTTACACTCGCGTTGCATTGGGCGCCGTAGCTCTTCGTGGGCGCCAATGGTTATTCGAGACCGACCGACCAAGCGGCATCATCAGTATCACCAAGTGACCGAGACAAGCATGAGCGCGAGCGCAGCGGAGGCCAAGGCGGACGCCAAGCGGCGGCAGGTGATCATCATCCTGGAGCAGGCGGCGCTGGAGACGGTCAAGACGTCCAAGGGCTACCAGCTGCTCAACTGCGACGACCACAAGAGCATCCACAAGAAGTTCAACAAGGACCCGACGCACTCGCGCCCCGACATCCTGCACCAGGAGCTCATGGCCGTGCTGGACTCGCCGCTCAACAAGGCCGGCTACCTCAAGGTCTACATCCAGAGCACCAAGGGCGTGCTGGTCGACGTGAGCTCGCAGATGCGCGTGCCGCGCACGTACAAGCGTTTCGCCGGCCTCATGGGTGCGTTCGCGGTCTGATCTCGAACGTGGTTGCGATGGGCTTTGTGCTGATGCGTTGCGTATGTGTCCTTGTCTATTACACACCAACAGTGCAACTGCTACACACGCTCAAGATCCGTTCGTCGGACGGCAAGCAGACGCTGCTGAACGTGATCAAGAACCCCGTGACGCGCTACCTGCCGGCCAACACCAAGAAATACGGTGCGCCACAACGCTGCCACATTGGCTCACTACGCTATTCCCTCTCACTAACGCACGAATGGCGGCTTTGCGTGCCGCTTGAACAGCTCTGACGCGCACGGGAACGCTCGTGAACCCGTGGGAGTTCGTGGAGACGCTGCCCACCGACGAGCCGGTCGTGTTCATCTTCGGCGCCATGGCGCACGGCCACATCTCCAAGGAGAACTGCAACTACGTACGTCGCCGGCTCTCGTTGCCAAGCGATGCTGTCTCACATGAGCTCTGACCCGATTCTCTTTGCTTTGTGGCTGCAGCTCGATGAATCCATCGCCATATCGGAGTACCCGGTACGTTCACACGTCGTTTTTGGGTCGTCGCAGTGCATTGATGTGCGCGTTATTGACATGAACTGCTGGGCTGTTCTTCGTATTCCCACAGATGAGCGGAGCGCAGGCGATCTGCCGCCTGCTGAACGCGTTCGAGCGCCACTGGGGCATCCTGTAAAGTGCCAGGGCGTCGGCCTTTTGATACTATCCACTCCAGTCCGCGCGTCTAAGGTGTCTTCTCGGCTGAGAGTTGCGCATCGAAGTTGTAGGGCTGCGAAGTCGCGAGTTCTCGTGTGTCACACGCACTGTCCTTTCAGAAAAACACCCCGCAATTCACGTCTTTCACGATCAATTGATGCCCCCTCACGTGAATAAATACGTTCATCTCAGCGAGCCGAACGTTCGTCCTGTTGATCACTTGAAGGGAGAGCCGGGAAGCTGTTTGGCACGTTCGAAGAGCTGCTCTTCCGCCGTCAACGCTCCTCCACTCCCACCTGCGTTCGACTCGTTCAGTTGCCGCTGCCGCTGCTCGTAGACGATCTTGCGGATTGCTCCTTGGGTGCCCTCGTCGTACTCGTCAATTCGTCTGGTCGAGTCGACCTTGGTCGTGTCAATCTCCGGGTCGCCCCTTATGACACTGGCCCACCACGTCTCGCGAGCCTTTTCGAGCGAAATGAGCAGCGTTTTCTGGCTTTCAATCGACCAAATGCTTTCGTCGGCGTGGATCTTCTCGGGCAGCTCTCCGTCAAGCAGGACCCTTCCTTCCGCTGCACCCTTGGGCTTGAGGGCGACGTGGATCCGCGTCGCAGTGATCTTGCAGTCAAGCTCCTTGGCCTTCGTGCCGTGCGGCAGCTCCACTTGGATCTACTTTACATGCATACGATTAGAACTAGCCGGCTGTAAACGGTAAACGGTAGTGTCCGTGACCTTACCGACAAGTCGCCCAGCGTCTGCGTCCACGAGTACGCGTCCGTCGCTCCTCCGTTCCCCACCGGGACTGCCCACAACGAAGAGAAAAGAGCCACAGAGCGTCAAATTGGTGCATTACAATACAACCACCGTTGTCTGCTGCACAGCAGTACCACACGAATGCTTACCCTGTCTGCCCTCCTCAGTCACTTGAACAGAACCCGATGCAGGGTGCGCCTCCGCCGTTGCTGTCGTCTGAGCTGATCCACCAGCATCACCACTCGGAGGCTGCGATGCCCTCGTTGATACAGTAGACACGTCTGTTGAGCGAGACGCTGTCGCACCATCTCTGGCGGCGCCTGCGTTGGTGTTGCCGGCAGCGACAGCGGGGGCAGAGGTCCGCGTCCGAGCGCCGCCGCCGCCTTCGCCACCCTCTTGTTCGTCCAGGTACTTGAACGGGAACTTGAGGAACGCGCGCATCACCTGCGTGTCAGGCGCTCAGCTTAGCCACAGTGGAAGCGCTGAATTGCAGCGCCGAGCCCGCGGACGCACGTACCTTTTCCTGCGCCTGGCCGGGCAGGAAGCCCATGCCACGGGCCGCCGGGTCCCTCGCAACCACGTAAAAGTCCGTCTTGCGGTGTAGGAATTCGAAGAACGAGTCTAGCAGCGACTCGACGCCCCCGTGCTGCTGCGCCAGGCCCGTCAGCAGCGCGTCGAAGCGTCCGGGCGCCGCGCTCATGGCCGCCATCTCCGTCGGTCACACTTGGTGTTTTCTCTTTTTGCCTCGGATCTCGTGAGCAAACATATCCTTCGCCGCGAAATAGCGAATTATGGGATGTGATTGGTAGAAAGGAGAGGGGTAGACTGTTAAAAAAATGGTGTACGCTTTTTAGTTCCAGCAGCGTAACCCTTCTATTTTCCACCAATCAACATCAGTATTCATAAAGTTTCACCCAATCACATGCCATCGAAGCCGCTCACGGCCCCCAAAACTGTTGACGTCGGCATCTTTTCCACGCGAGCAGCACGGGCGACAAGCAAAAGCAAAAGGGGGGACCGACCGACCGACTCGACCGATCGCTGGCCGGCCGCTCCACTTCCGCGCCGCTCTCTGCGTCCCCAGCGCTTCCCACATCTTCCCTACGACTCCGGCAAGCACCTCTTCGATGTGGTCGGCGCTGCGACACGCGCGCGAGGCGGCCTGCGGGTTCGCCCGGCGGCACCGGCGCGTACTGGTCGCGTCGGCCGTGGGCGCGGCCTGCGTGGGCGGCGCCGTGTACGCCTACCGGCGCGTGGTGAGCGAGACGGAGCGCTTCTCGCGGCAGCTGCAGCGGCAGCTGGTCGAGCACCAGCGGCTGCAGATGGCGCTGCGCAGCACGACGGACGAGAGCGCCGCAGCCGTGCGCCGCTTCCTTCCCAAGCTGCGCGCGCGGCTGTACGCGCTCGTGGACCTGGAGAGCGTCGTGCAGGAGCTCAAGGCGGTGCGCAAGGCCGACCGCGCGCGCCGCAACGCGCTCTGGGAGGACGCCAAGCGCCTTGCCTTCACGCGGTACCTGACAGGCCTGGTGGCCTTCGCGCTCTGGCACCTGCTCGTGTTCGCGCAGCTCGCCGTGATCGGCAAGCGCGTGTTTGAAAAGAACCGCGACGCGGGCGACGCGCTCGGCGGGGCCAGCGTCCAGGAGGAGGAGGACAAGGCGCACCACGCGTTCCTCGCGTCCGGGCTGGAGTACTTCCTGGACGAGGCGCTCGACCATATCAAGAGCCACGTCGAGCGCGCCGTCGCCGACAGCGCCCTGCTCCAATCGTATGTCGCTCACTGCTGTTGCTGTTGCCTTTGTGCTTCTGATAATGCGGTAGACATGCTGACCCCTTGCTGTTAATGCCGACACAGGTGGCAGGTGACCAAGAAGACGAGCGTGTCGCGCGACGAGCTGAACGCGCTGCTGCAGGCGCTGTTCGCAGACGTCATGCCGTCCATCGCCGCCGACGGCGCGCCGGCAGACGGGGAGCAAGAGGAGAAGGAGCTGCGCAAGTGGCGCGCGTTCCTGATTTACCCCGAGAAGAAGCGCGGACAGAGCGAGCACGTCATCGGTCTGCTCAACGACCTGTGGGACCTGCTTGAGAGCGACTTGTTCGCGCCGGCGCTGCAGCATTCGCTCGGGTTCCTCTGCGGCAACGCCTTCCAGGACCTGAACGACGTCGTCTACAGCGCCACGCGGGGCGCTGACGCTAGTGTGGAGTCAAGCTCGCCGTCCAATCCTCCCCCGCCGCTCGCCAAGCTCATCCCGTGCCTGCAGACCGAGGTGGGCAAGCTCCTGCAGGCCTCGGGGTCCGACAGCTACGTGGACAAGTACTCGCAGGGCGTGGGCGAGATGGAGACCTTCCGCAACTTCTACGAGGCCATCTTCTTCCAGCCCGACGAGTCCGTCGGCATGCAGTTTATTTGAGCCGGGTCGGACCCAGTGCGTAGTTCAGATCCATAGCGGCGGCGGCAGTGATCACGACGCAAGAGCTAGCCTGTACATGTACGCAACCACCGGCTACGCATAGCCTCTGCGTTGCGGAGGGGATCGCACTCTCCGAGACTTTGAGTGGAATGCCATTCAAGTGCTGAAGCTTCACGGCGACGTGCTCCAGCAGATATAAGTACACGGTCAGTGCTAGGCGCTGCTTTTCCACTCACTGCACAACCAAGGACGGTGATGATCCAGCTAAAGCACTCGTCATACAGGCAACTTGTTGCCGGAGGTCTGTTCTATCAAGGTGCGCAGGAATATCGCGCTACAAACGTCCTTCACTAGCTGTTGGCGACTAGAAACATGCGCAAGTACATGAGCAACGCAACAATCCACCACCTATTCTCATCGCTTACCGACGCGCTTCGTCGTGGCTGCTCACGTCCTCGTGGTCTTCCTCACCGCCGTCCTCCGCGTGACCACCTTCTTCCCCTCCGCTCTCTTCTTCCGTGGCGCCGCAGCCTTCTTCACCGCGGCCTGCTGCTCCGTTGCCGCCATCGCAGCTATCAGGGCCTTGCTGTCACTCAGGGCGGTTTGCATGTCCAAACTGAGTCTCTTGATCGAGTAGTCGAGGCGCTCGTACATGTACACCTGAGTCTTGCTGGCCCACGAGACGAAGATATCCGCCTTTTGGGGCGGGTCCACGTAGTTGGCACACAAGTTTCCGGCGCGCCGGCACTTCTCCTGACGGTGGCGTTCGCACACCTTGCGCAGCGTCACGACGCGCTTCAGGTTCGTGATCGACTCGAGCTGCTGCATGACCTTCTGCATCAGCTTGGGGCCGAACATGACGTTGTTGATGAACACGACGGTCGCATCGGACATGTCGGCGCTTGCAGGCGGCTTGCAGATATCTCCCTGCACCAGCTGAACGCTCTTGTTGCTAAGCAGCTCGAGCTCACGCTCGCCAAGCCGCTCGAGAGCGCGCAGGCCTTCCTGCACGCGGTTCTGCATGAGTTCAATGCCGACGGCCTTGGCGCACTTGGTCTGCAGCACGGCCTGTACGAGGATCTTGCCCGTGCCGCAGCCGAGGTCGTACAGCACGTCGTCCGCCTGCAAGTCCAGGAAGGGGAGGATCGTCGAGCTCACCGACTCGACCGACACTTCTCCATACGTGAGCAGGCGCCGGAACTCCTCCAGATTCAGCTCCTCGACCTCTTCAGAGCGGTCGCAGTGTGCCGTCTGCTCGCGCACCGTCTCGGTCGTGATGCTGTACATGCCGCGGTCGTCCTGCTCCTGCTCCTGGTATAGCTCCGCAATGAGCTGGGCGAGTGCAAGCGTGTTATCACGACCGAGTCGGAAAGCAGCAAAACCAGGCACAGTAGGACAAACAACGTACCTCGGCGACTTCGTCCACCGAGAACTCGGTCGTCTTGGCCGATGCAAACGTCGCGTCCAGCGACCGGCGCTTCTTGGAGGCGGCGGCCTTGCGCGGCGTAACCTTCTTCTCGTCCTGCACGGGCGACAGGATCACCAACTGCGCGTCGGTCAGCGGTCGGTCGCTCGTTTCCGAGGAAGCGTCCGCTGTCGCTACTGGTTCCTCTATAGCTGCAACCGCAGGGTCAGCAACGGCAGTAGCAACCGTATCTGCTGGTGAGTCAGCTTCAGCGCTGCAGGGTGCGGCTTCATCTCTAGAAGGCATTGCAACTCGAACCGCATCGTCAGCAGCGCCAGCAGTCAGTTCAGCCCCCTCCGTCGCACCGATCTGTTTACACGAGTCGCTCCCCTCGCCTTCGTCTGCTTCACCTTCGTCAGCAACTGGCTGAAACGCCGGTGTACCGTCGTTCATTATCGTCGTGGACGATTCTCGCATGTCACCGACAGCAGTCTGGGCTGCCGCACCCATATTCCTTACAGTAGAAGGATCAGCAGGTCGCAGCGGCGTTCTCGATTCGAGCTTCGGTGGCCAGTTGCTGGAGGCGGTCGGCGAACTGAGAAAGCTGGCGCCAGGCACGACAGACGTCCGCGTAGCCTTCTGTTCGCTCGGCTTCGCTGCGACGGGCGACGCACAGGAAAACTCAGTCACGACGCTGTCGTCACCGTCATCCTCCGCCCACGACAGCTTCGCCCCTTTCCGCTTGCGCGTCGATCCGCCCACGTGCGGGCTCTCGCCTAGCGTCGCCGCTCGCCCGCGCTGCGGCTGCTTCTTCTTCTTGCTCGGTGCCGTCCTCCTCGGAGGCGTCGACGACGCCGGGCGCTTCCGCGTCCGCCCCCTCTTTCGCGGGGTCGCCGCGACGCTTGGAGTTGCAGGCGCGTCGCTCGCCGCGTCCGACTCGGCGCCGCCCATCTCGTGCGGACTCACGCCCAGCCCGGCGCTGCCAGCTTCGCCCTCGGCGCTCGCGCTCGGGTCGTGCGGACTCGCGGTCGTCGTGTGCGCGGCCTCCGCCGACGCGTCCTCGTCGCTCTCGGCGCTGGGATCATGCGGACACCTGCTGTACAGCCCGTCGCTCGCCGCAGCAGCCGTCGCGATTGATCCCGTGGCGTCCGACGACCGGCGGCGGCAGCGCGCCAACAGCCTGGACCGGCTCATCGTGCGCATCGCGGCCGGGCAGCGCAGCCGCAACAGGTATTAATAGAGCAAGCAAGAGGAAGGGTGGATGTCGCGGATGGCGACGCTAGCGCCGGAACTCCGGCCTTCGAGGGGGCGGATTGGTGTAATGTGCTGTGTTATTAATACTGTATGAGGGTTGGAGACAGATGCGTCACTCGAGCGGGGGAGGCCGAACGTGACCCAATTTGAAAGTTCAAAACAGGAAGAGCACACGTACAGTGTACCTATCAAACGGTACAATCTGGTTGATGTACTATGTTTACGGTACATTAGCTGGTCACCACTTCAATATCGGGCAGGTGAAACGGGCACTGCGAGTCCATAAGTCCCACTTGACCCAAGGCGAAAGGTGAATGCTGCGATTATGAGCCATTAACGCTGCCCACGACGGGCCTCGGTTGGTCATGTTGACGAGCAGTGAGATACTCCAGACACCGAACGTTATGGTCAGACAATATTTCTCTTGTTTTCATAACGGCAGAGCTACTTGGGTCCGCCTCAGCTCGCGACGGCGAGCTGCCATCCATGGGGGGAAACATGCATAAAAAAGTGAGGAGAGCGTGTGCTGTGACGCCACTGAGACGTCTTCATCGCGCCACTCGACCTCGCGAGGCCTTCACGGGCACTACAGCGTACACCCACCTAAAGCGCGCTGTTGGAGCGCGAAGTCGGGGCCTTCCACTTGTACGCGCCGTGGTGGTACTGGAAGCCGACGCGGCGCGTGAGCTCGTCGCTCTCGCGGGGGCCGCGCGAGCCGAACGCGTATGGCAGCGGCTGGACCTTGTTGTTCTCGATCTCGTTCAGCAACGGCGTGAACAGCTTCCAGGCGGCGCGCAGCTCGTCGTCGCGCACGAACGCGGCCTGCTTACCGCGCAGCACGTCCAGGATCAGCCGCGTGTACGCGTCCGGCACCTCGGCGCCCTCGTAGCGCTGCGAGTACGACAGGTCGAGCTCGCTCGAGATGGCCTGCGTCTGCAGACCCGGGCTCTTGACGTTCATTTTCATGTACACGGCCTCGTCCGGCTGCAGACGCACCACCAGCTCCTGCACGGGGATGTGCACGCCCGGGAACATGTGTGACGCACCCGGCGGCGGGCGGAACTGCACGCGGATCTCGCCCTTGCGCTCGTTCAGCGCCTTGCCGGCCTTCATGATGAACGGCACGCCATCCCAGCGCGCGTTGTTCACGTACATGACGCACGTGGCGAACGTGGGCGTGACCGACCCCTTGGGCACGGTCGGGTCCTCCAGGTAGCCCGGCTCGTTCACGTCGGGGTTGCCCACGTACTGGCCGAGCACCGTGTTCTCGAGCTTGATGGGCTCAATGCAGTTGAGCACCTTGACCTTCTCGTCGCGAATGTAGTTCGAGTAGTCCTTGCCGGCCGCGAGCACGGGCGGCTCCATGGCAATGAGCGACAGCACCTGCAGCAGGTGGTTCTGCATCACGTCACGGACAATGCCGTAGTTGTCAAAGTACCCACCGCGGCCCTGGGTGCCGATGTCCTCCTTGAAGGTGATGACGACGCTCGAGATGTAGTTGCGGTTCCAGATGGGCTCAAAGATGGAGTTGGCGAAGCGCAGGATGAGCAGGTTTTGCACCATCTCCTTGCCTAGGTAGTGGTCAATGCGGTAGATCTCGTCCTCCGAGTAGAGCGCGCTCATGTCGCGCGAAAGCTCGTTGAACGAGTCAAGGTCGTGGCCGAAGGGCTTCTCAACGATAAGGCGGTTCCAGCCCGTGGTCGAGAGCGCCGCCTGCTTGATGCTCGTGCCGATTGGCACGAACACGCTGGGCGGGATGGCGAAGTAGAACAGGCGGTTGAACGCCTTGAGGCCCGTGCGCTGCTCCAGCTGCAGCATCTCGTCGCTCACGGCGCGCACGTCGTCGGCCGAGTCGTACTTGCCACTGCGGTAGATGCACTTCTCGAGGAAGGCCTCCTTGCGCGCGTCGAAGTCGTCCGAGGCGACCTGGCTGACCGTCTTGCGCTTGATGAAGGACGCGATCTGCTGGCGGAAGTCCTCGTCCGTCTTGGCGCTGCGCGCGTAGCCCACGATGACCACGTGCTCGGGCAGGTAGCCCGAGAAGTAGAGATCGAAGAGCGACGGGTACGTCTTCTTCTTGGCCAGGTCGCCCGAGGCGCCCACCACGAAGATGGTCAGCGCCGACTCGAGGAACTCGCAGGCATTGCGCTCGTCAATGTGCGCGGACGAGTCCAGGTGATCGGGCGTGCCGGAGCGCGAGGAAGAGAGGCTCATGTTGATCTTTGCGTCCAACTCGGCGTCTTTCTTAATGCGGAGCCCCAGAAACCGGCGGCGGAGCTGCGACAGCATCTTGAGGTCTGGGCTGGCGGCGGGGGGCGGGCGGCGGGTGTCGACTCGACCAGTTGCGAACTTTACGCCGAGTCTCATAGTGGAAGAAGAAACGAGGGGTGGGGGGAGGGCGGACAGACTCGACAGTGTAGCGGACGACAATGGTGGACGACGGGGAGCTCCGTCCGCTCGCCCTAGCCCTCGCGCCCCAAGCAGAGGAAAGCGTCAACTTTGGGCGGCGACGTCATCGCTGGCGCAGTGAATGAGATTGCATCAACACGAAGTAGGTTCGTATCGATTGCGAACCTATCAGTCAGTATCATTAGAGTGACGACTAGGTTCGTATCCACACAGGGCAAGGGGTTCAAACCGCGTGCCCTTCCGCCTCGCCAGAGACTGATTGGCGGAAAGGAAGTCTAGCTGCGCGTTAAACCACCATGCCCAACGGATTGATTCCTCACATAGGTTGCCACCTGAACCCGCAAGATTCCCGAGGTCGGCCTCGTCCGTGTATCTTCAGCGGGCCGCGTCGGCTCGTTCGTGACGTCACGAGCGACCAAACCGATCCGAGCAATTGGGGGACATCCGAAATCATCGCTTGCAGTGCTACTTGCACGCGTCGCTGTGCTGCACGGAAGAGATTTGCGCGCGCGTCCACGGTACGCATGCCAGCTTGCTGATTCTGAGGCGGCGTCAAGCGAAAGAGATGTTTACAGCTGGGCGGTGTTGACGCGGCCCAGGAAGCGTCTGTGTTTTTGCAGGTTTCGACGCTGGGTCAGTTGGCGGACCGCGTCGGTGTCGCAGTCCAGTGTCTCAGTCAACCAGCAACTATCAATGTTTTCGCCAGGGCTACAAGCGACATTATCGACAAATATAATTTATTTAAAATGCCGATCGCTGTCGAAAATGTCGATAACGAACACTGCAGAATGTTGGCATGTCACTTTCACGATCTGCATGGATAGGGCTTGAATACGCGGCAGTCGTTAAAACAACACTGGAGTGTTGTGGATCGGTACAGTCTATCTTCTGTTTCTCGCGTCCATAACTGTTTAATGATCTTTCACATTTTATGAAAATAAATTATTACAATATAAAAACTGACATTGGTTATTATAAGCCCGAACCGCTCGCTCTCGATTCCACCAATCGCACTTCTTATTTTTGGCTCCGCTAATCAAATCACCCCGTGCGAGGCAAAAGGGAAAACCATCTATACCACTTCAGCTCCAAGATTTTTGCGAACTTCGCGCACTCATTAGCCTGGCAAGTGCTCTTCCTGATCCAAAACACTTATTTTCCGATTCACCATGCACCGTCAACATGGCTCGCTTAGCTATCGCACAGAAGATTGACCTTTACAACGAGGCCCGAGAGGGTACGACATCATCAACAAGACTCGGCAAGTGGGCGCAAATGGCCTTCAATCTCCCTCGTCCGCTCTCAGAGAGCACTGTCCGGTCAATTCTATCGCGCTCCGACCGTCTACGCAATATACCCGACTCCTACCTACAGCAACATAACCTCCGATGCGCGTCTATGCTGGAGTTTGGCGCTCAGCTCATGAAGCTGATGAAGGACTTCGAGGACGACGACACTCTGTCTGCCGAGATCGCGATCGAGCTCGCCAAGTACCTGGCGGACGAGCTTGCCATCCCCGCCCGCTACCGCACCAAGTTCTCGAACGGCTGGCTGCAAAAATTTCAGCACCGCAACGGCTACTCGTTCCGCCACCTACATGGTGAGGCGGCGTCAGTAGATATGGAGGCCTCTAATGCTGGACGAGGCAAGTTTAGGGACATCATAGCGGGCTACGCGCTCAAGGACGTCTTCAATATGGACGAGACGTCCTTTTTCTTTCGAGCGCGCGCCAATGGCTCGATTTGTCGCCGGTCTACGGAGGGCCAGAAGCAGGACAAGACTCGGCCGACGCTTGCGGTGGCCGCAAACACCGACGGCAGCGACAAGCTGCCACTTCTGGGCATCGGCAAGGCGATGCAGCCCCGGGACCTCAAGGGCCATGACCTCGGTGAGGAGCTTGGCGTCGACTATACAAAGAGCAAGAAAGGGTGGATGACCAGCGAGCTCTACTGTGACTGGCTTGGCACTGTCGACGACCAGATGAGAGCGCAAGGACGGCACATTATGATGCTGGTGGACAACGTCAGCTCACACGACGACAGCGGTGTGACGCTGACAAACGTCCGTGTCCAGCCTCTACCACCCAACACTACTGCAGTTCTCCAGCCAATGGATCAAGGTGTTATCGCTAGCCTAAAAAAGCGGTATATGAAAAAGAAGCGAGTGGCCTCTCTGCGCGCGTTTATCGAGCGGTGTAAAGGTAATGTGCCGAATGGACCGAAAAAGCCAGTCAATATGTACTCAGCTTTTGAATGGATCAGTGAAGCATGGAGAGAGATCTCGCCAGAGTCGATTAGGAACTGTTGGCGGCACTCTGGCCTTATTTAACTCATTAATGGATCACTAATTCGATACATCGATAAATTTGGCTCAAGCGCAATTGTCTATTCCCTTCATTTGTGATTTGTCTCACTTTCGCGAAAAACAGAGGATAGACTGTAATAATGGCCACTTAGCCTAACTCTAGGCGGGGAGGAGAGGATGTTGGCGGGAGCGAGCGAGTGCGACGGACATTGACGAAGAAAACTCGCGCGGGGTGCCAGCGAAACAGGGCCGCGCAGTGTTTGCGAAGACTGGACCAACGAGAATCTCCTCGGCGAGCGGACCCAAATGCTCAACCAGGAGGTTGCTTCTCTTTTTATCCCGGGGGGGAGGGGGGGGGGGGG
>JAADXW010000048.1:0-48907 GCA_023337975.1 Phytopythium ostracodes
CTTCTTACCTCGAGTCGCTCGTGAATTCGATGAAAAGTCGCTGCCTGCAGGTAATCGAGTGCCACGGAAGATATATTTCGTATTAGCAACCGCTCTGGGCCGCATTGGCGCTTTTAATCCGAATATGACCGACCGACATTTGGACCGTCAATGACTGCAACAGTGTACCCATTCTGGTTTTCCTCTGGCCCCTGCGCCAAAAATGCGTTTTATCAGCTGAAAACTGTTTTATTCGAGAGATCTCGCAATTGGCTATAAAACGAGGCATTTTGCGCTTTCGAAAACCGATTATTGGCTAAGATATGCGACCGACCGGCCATTTTCACGTTTCATTGGCGCGCACTGTACTGGAAACAGCTCTCAGCCATCAGTCGATCAATCGCGGCCAGAAGCTACTGCTTGCCGTCCTCATCGATGCGGCGCGCGATTCGTCGATGAGTTACCGAGCAACACTCCTCTTGCGACGACTCGAAATGCTGCCGCTGCTCGTCGACGAACTCCAGATCCCAGGGGGAAATCTCGGTAAGACGAGCCCAAACACGACGATTTGATTCTGGATCTTCCTCGCCGTCCCATGTGACGTGAAAAATGGAGTGAGATGTCAAGTTTGCGGTTGGGCGAAATGGCACAGGCTCCATACTGTCAATGGTGCCCGCGTACTTCTCGCTATCGAACGGATCACCGTAGATGCCAAGGAAGACGATCGTGCTCTCGACGTGGTCACCGACGCTCCAACCAGCACGGATACTTATCTCTAATTTGGCACCTAGCACCAGGTAGTCTTCGGCATAATTCGTATGGCAAAGGACGCGGGTGCAGTGTCTCCGCGCTGGCGTTGAATCGTTGGGCAGGCGCGCCATGCTGGCGTTCACACTGACAAACTGCCCAAATGCCGGCTCCACCAAGTCGTACATGTGTGCGGGTTGGTCCGACTGGGAGCGCCTGCGCTTGCGGGCTCGAGACGACGGATCGATCGCATCCTTCGGTACCGCTAACACTGCGAGCGTGAGTTCGACCATGACGAGTCGGTCCGTGTTGAAATTGTCCGAGTCAGGGAACAGGTAGTGCACATCCACCACGTGGCACTTGACGGCAAAGCTGCGACCGATGACGCCGTCGAAGAAGTAGTCGGGCATGATCTTCTCGAAGCCCTCGCGCTCCTTCATGAAATCGTCATAAGCCTCTGGGAAGAAGACGACGTCGTTCCCCAACTGCGGTGTCAGCACCACATCTTTGTCGGGCTTGTCGTTCTGTAGCCATCCGCGGCGGTACTGAGGCCCAAGTCCGAACGCCTCTCGAATGATGCGCGACTTTGCGAGCACGCGCTCAACTCTCTCGCGATCAAACTCTTCCTCGGTCGTGAAGTTGCGGTGCTGCCTTGCCTGCATTTGTGCTGGCCGATCCAGCACCTCCGATGCCGAGTTGAGCTCCAGCAACCTCTTGAAGAAAGAGCCCCCGCCCATCTCCTTCTTTCGGCAGCTGACGCAGCGACGCACAACGTCCTCGATCTGCTGGCGCTCCCGCTGGTGATCCCGCCGCCGTTTCAGTCAGCTCCTACAGCCCGAACTCCAATGGTTCCGCCGCCAACCACGACCAACCACGTCCAACCACAGCGTCCGAGCTAGCTACTCGGCCTCCACTATGAAGAGCGGCGCTGATTACAAAGGTGATGCAGCTAGCAGAGTATCTCTTTCAATGGCTAGTGCGGGGTCGACGGCGTGCGGCAAGTGTCGGAAGCTGACGCTGAGCGAGGTGGCGCGCCTGGCGCCGCGACCCAACAGCCAGGAGGTGCTGCGCTGCCGTTGCTGCGGGTTCACGCTGCCGTGGTTCTGCCTCACGGGGCCGCAGAAGCAGGCGCGACGACCCGAGTGTCGCGGCTGCCGTGGCGCTCCCAGCGTCATCGATGTGCTGACAGTGCGTGTGAAGGATTTGCTGGACGAGCAATATCGAGGTCCGCACGCGGCTTCGACTGCCCACGTTGTTGTTTCTACACACCCGGTTGGATCTGCTGCTGCTGCTGTTTCATCTGATGCTGATGAACACCAGCAGGTCTGAAAGATTCTACTGTGCGTGCCAACATCCCTGCAGTGTTTACTCCTCCTGTTCGATCGCTTCGTGCTGCCGCCGCGACGATAATGGTTCCAGCTCCTTCGACGGCTCCAAGCACACCGGAACTCTGTCTACGGCGCAATCTACAGTTGGAGCGGCTGACGGCTGAGCAGTCACAACTACCGACCAAGTTTCAAGTGCAGTTGCTGCGAGCGCGAGTTGCCTGGATCGTTCTATTCGCACGCGCAGCGAGCCAAAAAGGATGCTCGTCGTTGCCTAGGTTGTATAGGTAAAGTCGGCGCGCCAAGTGCTAAGAGTCAACGCGGGGCTTCGGGTGTGGCAAGCGATGGTCCCGACCAAGAAGGAGAAGATGCACGAGAAGATAGCAAACCTTCAGCGCACATTGTCTACAGCGCGGGAAAATGAAGACACCGAGCAGATCAAGATGGTTGAGAAGCGACTGGAGAGATGGAGGCGACGGGTGAAGAAGCAAGAGAGAGCTGCTGAGGAGAAACAACAAGAGGAGGCAGCGGAGTTTCGCGCTCACGTCGCGCAGTACAAGTCTGCTCTGCTAGCTCTTTAGCGGAAGCGGTACGTCAATAACCCTGCGAGGCTCGGCGCGAACCGATCGCATGGGAAAGCTTGGCAGAGGGAAAGCGGGGCTAAAGCATCAGGCCCAGTCGCTGCAGCAGAACAGCGAGCTCTTTGCTGAACTCACGGGTCTAAAGGTCAAATCCTCGCTCCCCGGGAAGGCAAAGAAGAAACGGACGTCACGAACTCATAGCAGCAACGGAAGTGGTGAGAGCACAGACAGTGGAGAAACTGCTGGCCACGGCGATGAGGCCGGATTTGCCAGGGAAGACACCGCGTCAGAACTAAAGAGACCCAGAACAAACGGTCTCGTTGTGACCACGCGAGCCCAGCATCGAGTGGCGGAAGCAGTAGCGACAGCGGAAACCCAGCCTGTGGTTGACTAGTAGGTGCTCCATATCGTGCTCAGGTTTTCGGGACGTAGCGGCATGGTCCGTACGTGGAGGACGACGAGTTGCAGCCCCTCGTTATCAATTTAAAGAGCCCCAAAGGTCCACCTTGATCCCTCTCTAATTCAGTGTGTCAATCGAGAGTTACCGTGGGCGCAACAAGTAAACGGCCGGGTCAAGCGTGGACAACAGAACACAGACTCACTCCTTTTGACTCATCGCGTCACCTGTCACCATGTTCGCGCGCTGCCGGTGTCTCCACGCCGCTCGGCGGCTCTCCTCGCGTCCGCAGGCTCTCCGGGTGGCCGTCAACCCGCAGGCTTCATGGACTGGCAGTCTCCTCGCTGTGACTGACGCTGGCAGCTCGCGGGGCGCGGCGTCCCGATCGCTGTCGACGCAGCGCGAGCTGTCGACGTACCTCCTGACACATGCCAAGATCCTGCAGCTCGTGACGCGCACGCTGCTCGTGTACCCGCAGCTTGCGTCGCTCGAGATCGCGGCGTCCCCTCTGGCTAAACACTTTGCGGCCGACTGCTCGATGCGCGAGCGCATGTTCATGTTCATCTGCAGCCTCGTGCCGCCCGACGAACCTCTGGACATTCCCGAGTTCCTCTCGGGCGCGACGCACGCTGTGCACGCAGTTTACCAGCAGCTCTACGCGGCTCATTTGACCGGCGATCATGAAGAATCCGCGGCAACGCTTGCGCTATCCAACATGGCGACGCAGCAGTGCGTCGCGCTGTGGAAGACCAAGCTGGTCGAGCAGAAGAAGGCGCTCGGACTGCCATCGGACGCGACGCTGGCGCTCACGGGACTCAACGTGCGGAACGCCGGGCTCGCAGAGATCGAGTACTCGTACAGTAACGCCCACCCGGACCAACATGCCGACTCGCAGAGCGTGTTCCGGCTGAACGAGTCTCTGTGTGCCAAGGTGCGCTTCAGCGTGACGGAGTACGTGCGCGCCAGCTCTTCCAACACTGACGACGACCTCGACGAGGAGGTGGAGGCGGGCGCGGAGTACGTCTTCGACACGACGTTCGACTGGAGCTTCGACTCGAACGTCTCGCGGTCCAGCCTCGTGGACTGGCACATTGCGGAGGCGACGCCGTTCGTCACTAAACTCGTGTCGGATGGATCAGCAAGTCGCGATGAAGGTGGTGAAAGCAACAGCAACAGCGAATCAAGCCAATCATAAGCTTCGTCTTCAAGCCTACGGTGTTCAAAGGTGGATCTGCGCGTTAGACTTGGACGATCAGACCCGCGGCAACTTACTTGCAGCAGTGCTCCATTATGCCAGTACCAGCAATTCACGTAGCTTTCCTCGAACATGCTCGTGTGGCGTGCTCGTCGCCAAAGTCTTCGGGATCATTACACTTTGAAACAACGAGCACGAACATCACCAACGCTAATGGCAGTGCAATCGCTGGTGATACTGGTCATGAGGCATCGACGCCGCTCCGTGAGGTCATTTCGGCACGTAAGTTTTGGCGATGACGAAGTGGATCGCTACAATCCCCACCCCGCACAGCACACAACTCGGACGAAGCCCTCTCTGAGAGACAACTGTGTCCTTCCGCCGCGGGCATGTGGTGCGCAAGAGATGCATCATCCGCGGTGATATCGCTTCTTCATTGATTTGTTGAGCAGCCTTACTCGGGCGTGAGGTTATCCTCGCTGATTTCGACGTCGACAAGGGCTTCTTGCTCGTGTGCCCTCGTAGCGGCAACCGCAGCAGGACCGATCACGCGGTTTGCATGGTACACATGGTGCTGGCCACCAGCAGCGGCAGCTTCGTCCAAAGCCTCACTCTCCGTCGCTGTCACACTCGGCCACACAGCATCGACGACTTGTTTGATGGCAGTGTGAAGCATATCCGCGTTGGCAACGTGGCCATTTGTCCGTTGCGCGTACTCCTTCATGTTAGCGCACATGGTCATCACGTCGACCACCAGCGCCTCCCGCTGTCGATAATACCCGTTGCCAACACGAGCACGGATCTTGGTCAGGTCTATCGGGTTCGCCACAACACTAAGGTAGTCGGGTTGATGCGGCAGTGAGGCCGGAGAAGCTGTCTCGTCACCCACGCTCTCGGTAGTCAGCCGAACGAAATACTGGAAAGAGCGCTGGGCCATGAGACGGTCGATCACGGAGAGAAGTTGCTGCGTGCCATCGTCGGTGATACGTCTCGCATTTCGCCTGTGTGGCTGGACAGCATTCCTCTTGCCATGTCTGGAGGTGCTGCCGTTCCTCGTCGACGAACTATAGATCCAAAGGGCTCACATCTTGTAAGCCCTCCCACGTGCCGCTCGCCTCTGCCTCCTCTTGGCCATCCCAGTTGACTTTGAAGCTGAGCAATCGCGTCAAGACATCCGTCTGCTCGTCACAGTACATGACTGACACTGGGTCTGTGTTCACGATTGTTCCAACGAATCGCTCGGTTGTTAGCGGCTCGCAATCAATGCCCAGGTCGAGCACCACACTCTCCACGCGGTCGCCAATGTTCCAACGAGAGCGCACGCTGATCTCGAACTTCGTGTCCAGAACGAGATAGTCTTCGATGTACTTCGGGTGACAAACCACTTTCATGTGGTACCTTGTAGACGGAAACGTCTCGGGTCGAAGTCTTGTCACTGTCGAATCGACAGCATTGAACTGCCCAAACGTAGGCTCCACCAAGTCGTACGGGTGTGTGGGCTCGACACCGCTCTGGTACTTGCGCTTGTGCGATGCCTTGACGCTCTTTTGGACAGCGAGAACTGCTAGCGTGGTCTCCGCCATCACGATTCGACGCTTTTCGTAGTCGTCGGCCTCCGGAAACACATAGCGTACGTCGGTAACGCGGCATTTGATGGCGAAGCTTCGGTCGAGGAGGGCTCGATATGGGTCCGCCCGATAGTTTGGGCAGTACCTGAGTGCCCATGCCTCATTATACTAACCCACAAAGGTGCTGTAAGCCTCAGGGAAGAAAACGACGTCGTCTCCGAGCTGCGGGATGTACAGCAACTCGTCCTTCGGCGTCTCGTGCTGCAGCCACACACGGCGGTACTGGAGCCCGAACGCGTCGCGAACAATGCGAGACGTCGCTTGCATAACCTCGAACCATTGCATCCGCTGCTTCAGGTCGTTCCAGTTGAAGTCGCTATCACCGGCTACACTTTCGTGGAGAATGGCCATGCCGGCCGCTTCCAACTGGCCGAGCACGTCTTGAGCAGAGTTGATGGCCAGCACCTCCTCGAACTGCTCGTAGGAGTTCACTGTCTCGCACGAGTGGCAGCGCCGGAACCGAGCACCGCGCGTGCGCTGGAGATAGCTGAGCGCTCCCTCGTCGTCCTCCGCGAACGACCGCTGGCAGCACGCGCATTGCACGAGTGTGCAGTACGCAGACGACGTCGCCGGGTGAGGAGATAATCGGCGCGGTGCAGATGCTTGTTGGACGCCGTCGTCGCTGTCACCGATGAGCACCGCGGACTCGATCAGCTCCACTCCACACCTGGCGCAAAACTCACGCTCGACCTCCACTCCGTATATGGATGAGACGGTCGAGCTCGTCGTCGGTGCTGGGTCGAGGACGGTGTTGGGATTTTCGTCGTCCCCATTCTCGTCGTCTGCAGTCAGATCGATCGTGTCCGCTTCTGCGCGCGAAGGCCGAAGGGAAGATACCACCGTGCGTGGCTGAGCTTCATGGACTTGATCGCTGCCGCTCGCCGAGCTGGGCGCCGCCGCGCGCGTCACTCGCCGCGTTTGCA
This sequence comes from Phytopythium ostracodes, assembly GCA_023337975.1. Taxonomy (NCBI): domain Eukaryota; phylum Oomycota; class Peronosporomycetes; order Pythiales; family Pythiaceae; genus Phytopythium; species Phytopythium ostracodes. The sequence goes on from JAADXW010000048.1 coordinate 6,776, forward strand.
TTTGGCTCGGGTGGTCGGATGAGTTTTGTAAAACAAGCAAGCTTTAGCTCGATACGGTTCTTGTCATAATATGATTTCGCGTATAATACACTCGAAATCAGTAAACTTTCGATGGTAGAGATTCTTCTTCTCCGACGTCACCAAGCCGAAGTTGTTGCATGTGATGTCAAGCTCCTTCATTGGTATGCCCGTGACCTTAATGCATTGGGGCAAAATATTGATACGAAGTCGCGAGACAAGCCTGGAAGTCACCAAGGTGGATGATCAGTCCAATACGATGGCGAGGCATCGACTAGCGCGTTCAAAAAGCCACGACGACATCATCTCTCTCTGTGTGTTTGGCTACTTGGTAGACCATCTAAACGACGCTGACGATGCGCCAGTCGACGTCCTCGGGCTGCGTGACCATGGACTCGAAGCGCCAGACGGGCGACGACTCGCGCTCGATGGACTGCACGGGGCTGTCGGGCGTCGTCACGTCCAGGTACTCCTTGATGTTGAACTGCACGTCCAGGCGCATGCGCTCGACCATGACCGTGTGGTCCTCGGGCGCGATCTTGGCGACCACCGACTCCTCCATCAGCTTGGCCGAGTCGTCGATGCCCAGCCCGTCCTTGTCGGCGTTCGCCTGCTCGGCGTCGAAGCGCGCGAGCTGGGCGCGCGCCAGCTCGGCCAGCGCCTGCTCGCTCTTGAGATCCGCGAGCGACATGCGGTCCCAGTACGCGTTCGCCAGGTAGACGCCGTTGAAGTCGAGCTGCTTGAGCAGGAAGACCGTGCCGGCCTTGCTGGTCTCCTGCATGGCGAACACGAACGCGTCAAAGCACGCGGCCGACAGGCCCGTCTGGAGCTTCTCAGCCGCCGGCGACTCCCTGATGGCGCCCGTGGCGAAGTTGACGAACTCGTGAGAGTACATGGTATTCATGGTCAGGTCGCACGCGAACTTGGCGCCGTCCAGGAACTCGACCGCGTCGATCTCCGTGTTGGTCGGCAGCTGCAGCTTGTTGAACAGGATGTAGTTGTACACGAACAAGTTGGACGGCGGGAACACACCCGCGTCCGTGTAGCGGTCCATGCGGTCCATGCGCCCGCGACACCGCGCCACAAACGCCATGAGCCCTTCATATCCGTCCTGCGCCGACGGTTTGGATGAGAACTGCTGTCGTCATTGACGGATAACCCCGTTATTAGCGCCCAAGACACGGAGATAAGCAACTCAACATGAAGTGGAAGGCGTGGGCACTCACCTGGGCGACGGTGACGCGCGCCAGCGGCCGGTGCGCGCGGCGAACGACGAGCGCGCGCCGCAGCATCCTTCCCCTTCCGAACGCTTTGCACCAAGTGAAGAGAGGTCCGACAATGTGCGCTGGTCACGGTGTCCCCATTTAACGCTTAACCCTCCAACGCCGACACCCTTCGAATTACGGTTTACGATTTTTACTCACTTGAAAAAAAATCGAAAATGCTAGTCCATGTATCGAATGGAGCAATCTGATTGGCTAAAATTAAGCCAAAAATCCTACACGAAAATGACAACTTCGCCGTTCGCATACATGCACTCAAGGGAGCACGAAGTGCCATGGGTAGGTTTGGCCAGGCAACAGAATAGTAAGCTTTAAGCAGGTCCATACGCCGTACCTGTAGCTTATGTGGATCAAGAGCTAGTCCGCGCGAGATCGCGAAGAAAAACTGGTTTTCGTACTTAACAGAGATGCTACAGTAACTTTCTTGTACATGGAAATATAAAAGTCCAAAACATGGTCGATATATGGAAACGATATATGGAAACGATACATGGACTGTAGCACTGGCCAAAAAATATTTAGATCCAATTCCGTACTTCGAAGGGTATTTCTCGTCTATTTACAGTCCTCGACACCATCGAGGAGGCAATTTTTTATATCTTCTCAGCGATTGGCCCGTTTGAGTTCAAATTTTGACAGTGACTGGGGCAAGACGCAATCGAATTATGCATAAAAGCAGGTGCTTTTTCGCTAAAAATGAAGGACGCAAACCAAAATGAATTTTTATCCCTACCCCGCCCATATATTTGACTAATCAAAAACTATAATCACCTTGTGAATTATAATATACAGTAAAAGGTAATAATTTCGGAAACATTTGTTGATAAAGGTAATTGGGGTGCTGTACAAGTAAATCGGGGTAGGGACAGTACACGAAAGGTAGCGTGCAGTGCACAGTGCAGGACGCATCTACTGGAGCGCGAAACGGTCCACCATGCCCGGGACAGTATCTGCAGTAGGAGAAATGGCCAGTGAGCCGCCGGTGAAGAAGCAGCGGGACGACGAGCCCTCGGGCGCGTTATCCGCGCTCTCACCTATGTAAAAGCAAGTCGCCCACGCGCGCTCACAGTGCATGAGCGGCTCGACATTTTGGCTCTACAGGCAAACCTACGATTGGGCAATGTGAAGCTGCGGGCCAAGGAGCCGATAACAGCGAAAATTGCGCGCCTTTTATCGCGCTCTAACGAGACGGTCGGCAAGGTATGGAGCGACTTTCTCGCCCATGACGCTGTACTTGTAAGTTCGCCTCCGTCAAGCGCTCAGCCAAAGCAGACAAGGGTTCCCCTGACTATCGAGGTGACCAGCGCCGTGCAATCGTTCATTCGTGAGCGCAGCCAGACGCGCACCCGTACTGTAGCCAAGGACGTGCTCCAGCACCTCGTCGATCAAGGCCTCCTGGTGGTCGACATGGCCGACGTCGATGATGCTGCTGACGCGCTGCGCACTGTGCAGCGCTTTGTCAAGAAATGCGGCTATCGACGAGGCAAGCGCAAGGGCACGTACGTGGTGCCAGCAGAGAACCGCGTGAAGCGAGACATGTACGTTCAGCTTATGACAACCGAGTCGACCAATGGCAGGCGCATCGTCTACCTAGACAAAAGCTATATTCACTACAACTATGCACGCCACGGAAACTCATTGTACGACCCGACTGAGGCGACTGCAGTAAAAGCCAAGCACAAGGGCCGGCGCTATTGCTTTATAGCAGCCATCATCGACAGAGACCGATCGATCGCGGAAGATCATTCCGATGAGCGGCTGCGCGCGGGTCTGCTGCGCGACACGCTGGACATATTCGAGGGTGGCAAGATCACGAAGGATTATCATGCCATGTTTAACCACGAGTATTTCGTGGCCTGGATGCGCAAGCTGCTGGCGTCCCTGCGCGCAATGGGGCTCTCCAACTGCATCATAGCGATGAACAATGCAAAGTATCACAAGACGCTGCCGTCGTCTGTGCCGAAGAGCAAGGACGCGAAATCGAAACTACAGCAAGCGTGTGAAACCTATTCGATACTGTACACTGCAACCAATACCAAGAGCATCCTGTAGGAAAAGCTCGCTCTGTACATCAAGGACAACATTCAGCCGGTTGTCGTGAACATGGCGCGAGAGCAAGGCCACGACGTCGTCTACACTCCCCCTCATCATTCCGACCTCCAGCCAATTGAGCTGGCGTGGGCGGTCGTTAAGGGCCAGGTCGGACGAGAGTACACAAAGACAACGTCTTTTGCTGACGTGCGGGTCCGCCTCGACCGCGCTTTTGCGGATCTACAGTCATCAATCGTTCAAAAATGCATCAACACCGCACGCAAAAAGCTCCTCGAGCTGCATCAATACATCACGGCAATGGACGAGCGCAGCGAAGATGAAGACTCGAGCAGCAAGAGTAACAGTGAAAGAGATTAGACTGCAACGTGAGGTGTGTATGATGTGGACCACACAGTCTGATCTAGGAAACGGTTGGATAAATATATTCTACCAGCAATCTGATTGGTTGAACATAGTAAACTACTGTACTCGTTTTGCACTATATTAGGGGTAGCCACTGTTAATCAGGGGGAAACGTTTCTGGTGGTTTGAGGCAACCAGAGAGTGCCTGAAAGCCGGAAGCTCTTACTTATTTTTTTCTAGTCAAGGCGAATTGAATGGTGCACAGAAATAGAACGGTTAGTTTTGCCTCCTCGATGGTGTCGAGGGCTGTCAAAATGACCGAAGCCCATCGAAGTACGATTGTGAAATAGCGTACTTCGAAGGGTGGTGCCAACTTTATCATATTTTTTGTATCTATAGGCAAGGATCACCATGCACTTGATATTTGTATACGAGGATAAAGTCACTGAACTTTTGAATTGAACCACGCCCGGGTTTTTGGAGGAGACCTCTCGCACGCTTGTTAGCGCGTTTGAGCTACAATTTACAGCTCAGCTATGGTCCAATGTATGTGTCCTAGCCATTGAAAGCGAAAAATTGATAAAAGAAAGCTGCGATTGCTTTTTGAGAATTCACTTTTTTTGGCTCGCAAGAAGGAGAATTCACTCATTTGGCTCCAAAAACCTCCATTCTAATAACTCATAAAACCTTATATATAACGAGCACTTCTCTATAATAGTCCAGCTTTATATTTAAAACCTTGCATAAAATATACAAAAAATAAAAACCAAAAACCGTACAACGAAGGGTTTGGTTTGGGCGTTGGAGAGTTAAAATAGGGATTTGACCCCATATTTGAAGACCTGAACGAGATCTGTCCCCATAATAACGTGAAGTACGGACTGATCAAGCAGCGACCGACAAGAGGCGAGGAGGAAGATGGCGGCGCTGTGTCGCGTGCTACAGGCCGCGGGGCGGTCGCAGGTGCGTCACGAGCCGCTTATTGATGCCCCTACCTACTTATCCAAACGCTTACCGAGCTTTTGTGCCGTTGTATAGCTGCATGCGGCCACGCGTCGAGGATTCTCGACGTCGTCGCCGCCGCTGCCCGGGTTCCTGCCGACGCTGTTCCAGGCGGGCAAGTGCGTGTTCAACAAGGCGAAAGAGCTGTCGGAGCTCGACTCGAAGCTGAATCTTTTTAGATCGGACGTGCGGCCGGAGCAGATGTGGTGGATGTTGCTGCAGCTGCACATGCCGCAGCGCGCCGACGTGGACCTGGTCGAGTTCCTCGAGGGCGCCAAGGCGGCGGCGGAAGCGCAGCTGCGCGCCGTCAACTCGGAGGAGTTCGCCATCTACGCGGCGGATCGTCGGGACGAGTCTGACGCGGCGGACGCGCTCTCGAGCTTCTGCAGTCCGCGCACGTTCAAGGGCATCAAGCAGGCAGCGAAGCGGATGCTGGAAGATCGCAACATGCTGTTGGAGCTCCAGGAGGTGGAGATCGACGCCATGCAAGTCACGGACATTCGGTACGCGCAGCTGACGGAGACGCAGTTCGGGGCGCTCCTGGCCGGGTTCCCGCACCTGCCGGCCTTCTGGTCCGCCGACGCGTCGGTCGAGTTCCTGCAGATCCAGGTGGTCATGAAGACCACTGAGGTGACCAAGATGACGCTCATCGGCGTCGAGGAGGTGCTCGCGCAGCAGACCAACCTGCGCACGTTGAAGTTCGCGACCAGGACCAACAGCAACGAGCAGCTCGCGTGGTGCATCATGGACACGTTCGCCGTCAACGAGTCGGCCAAGCAGCTCTCGCTCAAAGTCTACGACGAGGACAAGCACAACGCCCGCAAGGCTGGAACAGTCGAAGAGCAAGAGGAAGAAGAAGGATATGGGGGTAATGATACGCAGCAGCATGGAGAGCAGCAAGGTGCAGAGGCGGCGTCAACCGACTCGAGCAAGAGCGACAAGTGAGCATGAACCTGTTGAACTCTTGTTTGTCATTAGTGACGCGTCATTCAATCGCATAAGGTACCACAATACCGGTACATTTTAGGGTGATCTGCTTGTCAGCCGGGAATAGAGAACTTGGCAATAAGCTGGGGCGGAGAATGCACCGGGCCGCCGCGCTCCTTTCCCGCCCGGTGGCGCGCGGGTCCCGCGTCCGGGTAAGCCACCGCTTCCTCCTCTACATGTTTTGCGTGTCTAGCTGCCAATGGAGCGCGTCCATCCGCCTAGAATCCGTATAAACGCTGAGTCAAGCGCTGTGTTTCCATGCTGTCGCCGTTGCGTAGGGTCTTCCCTCGGCGAGCAGGAGCTTCTCGACGACACCGAGCGAAGACAATCCGCAGGCGTTGCCCAAGTTCGAGCGCGGACTGCAGGGACTGTACAGTCTGTACAATCGGTGTATGGGCCGACTGGACAAGTTCGACGCCTACAGCGCCGGCGAAGTGTTCGCGCCCGACATGAATGTGGCGCAGCAGTTCCTGGTGTTCATGCAGCTACAGCTGCCGGCCAAGACGGAGATCGACGTCCTCGAGTTCCTGGAAGGTGCGCGCGTGGCGGCGCAGCTCCAGTTCGAGGCCATCAACTCGGTGGACCTGCCCAAGTTCCTCGCGGGCGAGATCGGCGAGAGCGAGTCGGCCGACAAGCTGCAGACGTACTGCACGCCCGGGTACTACAACATGGCGGCGTTGCAGGTGAAGCGCAACTACAAGCAGCGCGCGTGCTTCATCGAGTGCCAGAAGATGGCGATCGAGAAGGCGCACCTACGCTTCGTCGACTACAACCGCCTGACGGAGCAGCAGTACACGGAGGAGAAATCGTTCATGAAGCCTCCGCCGGCGAGCTGGCCGCTGGAGGCTACGCTCGAGCGGCTGCGACTGCACGTGGACATGGCGACCGTGGAGGACCTGCTCATCCACTTCCTCGACAAGGGCGAGCAGCGGCTCGTGCAGCAGCAGAACGTGCACCGCGTCATCTTCGAGTCGCGCGTGACCAGTCCGGACGAGGTCGACTGGCGCATCGGCAACGTGCTGCGGCTCGAGAACCGCTCGATTGAGCACCCGACCGCCAAGGCGACCTCCGAGTGAGCGAACGGCTCCGTCCGCTAATCCACTGTGTACACACACACACTTTGAAGCACCTTGCCAGTGTTGGCGACATGGATCAATACCGAGAGCTGACCAACCAGTCCGAGAGCAACTAAACCAAGTAAATGGCATGCTAACGCGCTCAGTAACAGCAACGAGGTAGTGGTGCTGGCGAGGCATCGTGGCAGTCCAGGGTCCAGCATTTCGACCGCATCCTGTTTGGTCCATAACAAATGGTGCTGTTGCTCACTATTTACAACCAACAGAGGGTGCTGTTGCTCACTATTTACAACCAACAGAGTCATGTGCACCGACTATTCCGGATAATAATATGTGAGTGGGCCTCAAAGCGTAACTGCACAGCGTTGCACAATTATGTTAGCGCGCAATAGGGTGGCAGGCGGCGACGCGGGCGGCGCCAACTACTACGACGACGGCAGCTCCACCGAGAGCGAGCCCTTCGACAGCGATGAGCTCGCGGCGCAGCCTCCCACGCCCGCTGCCGCCTCCACTAACGCGTATCCAGTCAGCCACGTGCCAGAAGTAGAGACCCCGGCATCCACTTCGCCGGTCGAGACGTCGGTCTCAGCTCCGCAAGCGAGCCACAACGTGCTGGACCTGTTCGCGCTGCCGTCGCTGGTTCCCCCGTCGCCTCTCCCCTCTCCGGTAGTTCACGACGCGCAAGAAGTGGCTGTTATGGAGCCGATACCGGCCGACCAAGCGCCGCCGGCGGTCTCCATGAAGAACAGCGTCGATCTCACCGCCAATGAAGAGAGCGACGCGGCTTGTACACCCGCTTATGATGCGGCGGTAAAGTGCGGCAAGTGTGCAAAGCTTATGCTGAGCGAGGTGGCGTACCTGACGCCACAACTTGTGAACACGGAGGCCTTCTTTTGCCACTGCTGCGGGCTCATGCTGCCATGGTTCTGCTTCACCGGGCCGCAGAGAGAGGCGCGACGGCCCGAGTGCCGCGGCTGCCGCAGCGTGCCTACGGTCATTGGATTGCTGACGTCGCGTATGAAAAAGCTGTTGCTAGAGCAGCAGCAGGGGCAGTCGAGCGCATCATCAAGAGCCGCCAAGGCCTGCGCCCCTACAGTCAGCGCTGGCACGTATGCCACTCCAACAGCCACCTCCACTCCGGCGGCGAGCCCTCATCGCACGGACACTTCTGCTGCTGTGGGTTCTTCCGATCCGTCTGAAAAACCATCGCGCAAGCAGCCGCCGTGTGCGCTGTGCGGCCTGCCACTCGTCCGGGTGACGAAAGCGCAGTCCCAGGCAACGGCAAAGCTGAAATGCAGCTGCTGCGAACGGGACCTGGCGCTGGAGTTCTTCTCCAAGAACCAGCTGACCAAGGCGGACAAGCGCCGGTGCAAGGGCTGTTTGGGCAACATCGGCAAGCGAGCCAAGGAGGCAGTGACAGCGGCGACGAAGGCGTGGCGAGCCACGCACCCGGTAGACGAGATGACGAAAGAGGAGCAAAAACTGGCCAAGCAGCAGCGCAAGCTGGACGAGAGGCAACGCCAGAAAGAGGAGAAGGAGGAGGCGTTCCGCAATAAGGTCGCGCGGTACAGGTTTGCGTTGCGCGCCCTGGATCGCAAGCGCAGAGCCAACGACCTGAGGGGCTCGACTCGCATCGAGTACCTCAAGCAGCTCGAGAAGGAGGCGGCGACGCTGAACCAGAAAGCAAAGCGGCTCCGGTCGGAGAACTGCGCGCTGTTCGAAGAAGTCATGCGCGAAAAGGTGAGATCTGGGCTCGACTCCAGAGAGAAGAAGCACAAATCGAAAAAGCGCGCCCGGCAAGGATCTGACGCTCGCCAGGCGGGTGATGCCGACTACCACGGCGGCGAAAGCGGTGGCGGCATGAATCAGGATAGTGTGGTCAGCGACCAGGCTGCCGTCCCGGCCCGAAAGAAGCCCAAGACGAACGGGCTCGTGGTGATGACGCGGTCTCAGAGGCGAGCTGCGGTGATGGAGGCGAAGACGGAGGGGGCGAGCGCGAAGGGGGAGTTGAAGAAACGGCTCTCGATGGATCAGCCGGCGGTGATTGACCTGACGGGCGTCCTGCAGCCTTCAACATGTAGGCAGAGACATCGGAGAATTGTACGGATCAATGCGAGATCAATCAATCGATCGAAGAAATGGCTTCAACTTGGGCCAATGTGGGTATGCGCTATTTGTATTCTTCAATAACGTGTAATGACGCTTTGAGACGGTAGCGGTATTGGTAAGACTCCGGCGTGATGCTCACATTTTATTATGAACTACAGCGAGCGACGGATTCCAATCCTCACATCATACCAGTGTGTGCCGAGAAGGCCCGCTGTTTCGTCTGCGCCGAAGGTGTCGGCCTCAACGACCTACAGCGTGATCTAAGCAGTTCTGATGAGCTTGATGGCTTCAAACGACGGTCAGGCGACGGCGACTCCCGCGTCTACCACTGCTTCTGCGTCGACCGCTGTCGCTGCGACGTTGGAGGGCGCTATGGGCAGGTGTGGGCGGTGTTTTAGAGTACTGGTGCCGGTGACGAGCGCGCAGCTACAAGTAGCGACCAAGTCGCGGTGCACTTGCTGCGAGCGCAGGCTGGCGTACGAGTTCTACACCAACACGCAACGCAGCAAGGTGGGCAAGGGCTGATGCAAGGACTGCCTCGGTCACATGGGCCACAAGTCGAAGCGCCCACTCGACAAGAAGGACAAGCTGGAGAGGAAGGTGATTAGATTTGAAGGGGAACTGGACGCGGCCAGCAAGAACCACGACAAGTTCCAGATCAAGCGGACGGAGAAGAGACTGGCCAAGCGGCGGCTGAGGCTGTCGGAAGTGCAGAAGACAAAGGACGCGGAGGCGACCGTCGTCTCGACGACGTTCTCCAAGCGCGTCACGCAGTACAAGTTTGCTCTGCGCGCCCTCAAGCAAACGGAAAAGGACCTGGGCGACTCGCTGAGCGTCGCGTTCATAGAGCAGCTCGCTAAGGAGGCGGCGGCGCTGAACCGCGTGGCCGAGCAGCTCAAGCAGGAGAACAGCGCGTTGTTCGAGGACGCGATGCGCCAAAAGGTGAAGATCGGGAAGAAGAAGATACGGACATCAGCGACGACGTGTGAAGCGGGTGAACCACAATCGACGGCGCGAAGCGTTTGACAGTGAGAGAAAGCGCTGAGGTGCCTCCCAGCGCGGCGTATGCTCCGTCCTGTTGGGTATTTTTCAACGCGTTCCATACCGATACAACTCGCGTCGTCGTGATGGCTACAGCGTCACATCCGGCACCGAGCACTTCAAAGCTAGCTCGGTTGCGTCTCGTGAGCTGCTTCCACTCATGCTTGCTGCCCAAAGACGCAGACAGAGCGACCGCACTTCAAGTCGGCGGGATGATGTGGATCAACGTATGCATGTTTTACGTTCCGATTCAAAATGTGTATGTTTGTTGATGTACATTAATTAAGTAGAGGTGGCTACACGATTCGCACTACTTGATATGGATCATAAGTTGTAAGTGGACGTCAAAAGCGACACGCCAAGTCGCAACGTGATTCAAGCGATGGCGGGCGAGGTGTCGGGCGACTACTACGACGGCAGCTCCACCGAGAGCGAGCCGTTCAGCGACTTGGACGAGACGGAGGCGCCTCCTATCGAGACCGCTACCCCCAATGTCAATCCAACACGCGAAGCATCAACGATGGACCCGTCATACGCCGCGTCGCCGTCCAAATTGACCACGTCTCGGCTCCTGCAGCGAGCAACAACGTCCTGGATTTGTTAGCACACCGACCACTCAGTTCTTCGTCGTCATCTATGGAGGCTGGGAGGCCGTCTACATCGGTCGTTCCTCCCAACATTGAGATCAAGCTGGACGTTCAAGCGGATGCATCGAGCTCCACCACGAGTCGCGGTGAACATGAGGGGGATACAGCCAGCAATACGCTGTCCAATGATGCGACGGCTGAAGCGAAGGCTTCGGTTGGCGAGGCGCTCCTCGGGCCAGAGCCCTGTGCGTTGTGTCATTTCCCTCTCGCATCGCTGGCGATCGCGCAGTCGCAGGCCGCTGAGACGTTCAAGTGTTGTTGCTGCAAGCGCGCGCTGCCGGCGGAGCACTTTAGAAGCGCTGAGCTGGTCAAGCGCCAGCTTTGGCGGTGCGAGAGCTGTATGAGGGCGAGCGACCAGCAGACTTGCAAGCTGTGCCGCTTGCCTCTTGTGCGACTGTCGGCTGTGCATGTCCAGGCCAAGACGAGGTTCCAGTGCAGCTGCTGCGAGCACGAACTGCCCGCGGCGCTCTTCTCAAAGAAGCAGCTAGGCATGAGGGACCTTCGCCGCTGGAAGGGCTGTGTGGGCAACGTGGGCGTCCCTGGTTCGGGCGCCATCGACGCCAGACAGAAGGCGTGGGAAGAGAAGCACCCGGCGAAATGCAGAGGAGGACCGAGAAGTGACTCGCCAAGGAACAGCGGCGGTTGGCAGCGGGGCAGACGGATGCAGATAAGGAGGATGCTGACGAAGAGACGGCCGAGTTGACCCAGGAGACGGAAGTGCGACCAACTCCCGCCCGGCAAGAGATCCATCTCGAGCCGCTAGATGTCAACCATGGGCTCATTGGAACCGAAAAGAAGAAGAAGAGGAAGCAGAAGAACACTGGCCAACCTGAAGGAAGTGCAGTTGATGCATCGCCGGACCAAAAAAAGTGCAGAACGAGTCTGGTCGTGACGACGTGGGCACAGCGGCGAGCAGCGGAGGCGGCAGGCAAAGTCGAACGCCCAGAACGTGATTGACTGACCTGCCGAAAGCAACGGGAGGTGCACGTGGAAGTAATAAGCGCGTCTCACAGCAAATTGGCCATGTGTACGTCTCTCAGCCTAGTAAGGAAGCAAGCAGGCTCGGCACTTCAATATGGCAGTGGATCTTGTGTCCCGTCGTTCTGCATCCCGTATTAAATGGTGCGATAATGTCGATGTCATATACTGAATATAACGTTTGCTCTTGTCTAGCATAACATGCACTATTTAATTCAAACTATACGTCGTCAGTGGTCTCGAAAGTTTCGCGGCGGTGCGCAGAGAGATGTCGATGCAGGATAGCAAGAGCGCGTGTGTATTACCCCCCAAGCTCATAGCTCTCACACACGTCCAACCGCCACAGTACAGTACAGTACAGCTCACTCCGCAATAGAAAGTATCCAAGTCTCATCATAACGCAACTCCACTAACGTCACCAACGGAAGAGATGGCGCGCGGGGCCAAGGTCGACGACTTCTACGACGGCAGCTCCACCAACAGCGAGCCCTTCGACAAATGCGAGCGCGGCGCGCCTCCTCCGTCGTCTGAAGCCACTCCTCGCGTCAAGACGAGTCCGAAGCGTGAAGCGTCGGCTCCAGCCACGGTCTCACCTCCTGCAAAGAGCCACAACGTGCTGGGTCTGCAGCTACAACCATCACGGTACTCTTGACCTCCGCCATCGTCTCTGGAGGCCGAAAGAGCGTCCGCATCGGTCATTTCTTCCGGATCAAGACCAAGCAAGACGTTAAAGCGGACGTATCAAGCTCCAACGTGAACCGCGGGGAGCTAACGGAAGATACGGCCAGTGATGCACCGCCTGCATCCAATGGTGAGGCGTCAACGACGTGCGGCAGGTGCAAGAAGATGGTGCTGAGTGAGGCGGCGCGCCTGACGTCGCAGCTGGTGAACCAGGAGACGGTCTACTGCTACTGCTTCGGGCTGACGCTGCCGGCGTTCTGCTTCACGGCGCCGCAGCAGGCGGCTAGTAATCCTGAGTGCCGTGGCTGCCGCGGCGTGCCCACTGTCATCGCATCGCTGACGGCTCGTAGCAAGAAGCTGCTGGACGAGCAACAGCAGCAAGCGAGTGGGTCTTCGGCGACAGCAAACGCAAGCCCTGCCGCTACTCCGACTGCTCCGACGGCAGCGGCTTCGCGCAAGCAGGCACCGTGTGAGCTGTGCCAGTTGCCTCTTGCTCGCGTGACGGCCGCACAAGCTCGCGCCGGGGGCAAGGTCAAGTGCAGCTGCTGCGCGCGCGAGCTACCGGGTTCGTTCTACTCGAAAGCGCAGCTACACAAGACGGAGCGTCAGGCGGTGCAAGGGCTGCCTGGGCAACGTGGGCAGGCCGAACAAAGAGAAGGTCGCGGCCGGCCTCAACGCGTGGAAGGCGGAGCACCGGGCAAGCACAAGAAGCAGCAGCAGGTGAGGAACTCGGAGAAGAAGAAGAAGGCGAACGCGCAGAAGCGGGAAAGCGAGAAGGCGGCGGTCTTTCGCAACCGCGTGCGGCGGTGCAAGTTCGCCGTCCGCGCGCTAGCTCGCGAGCGCGCCGAGAACGACCTGAGGGGCTCGACGCGGATCGAGTACATGAAGGAGCTCGCCAAAGAGGAGGCCGCGCTCAAGCACCAGGCCGCGCTACTGCGGGAGGAGAACCACACGGTGTTCCGTCAAGTCATGGGCGCCAAAGTCAAGCGTCCGTGTCTCGATAGGGACGACGCGGATGAGAAGGAGGACTGGAGCGACGAGAGTGACGGAGACGTGAACGAGCTGGTCCTCAACAACGACGCCCCCGCCCCAAAGAGGAGGAGGACGGGGGACGCTCCATCGTCTCCAACCGCGTTTTCCCAACCCGTGACCGACCTGACAAAAGCTGCGTCTCCTGCGGGAAGCTAGACCATTGCGCACGGGCCCTAGACATACAAGCCGAGGAGGCCTTCACTCACAGTTCGTTAGGTCCTTGGCGTGCATTTGTGTAGTTCATTACAGCATGCTCAAGTTAGCACCAACACAACCTCGTCACTGGTTGCAGAAGCTTACGCGTTGCGAGCCATTGCTACATGATTCGCGTTGGATTCTTCCGAGCCGAGACTTCCCAGTGCGTACGCTGTCCACCGCTTCTGCCCGTCCATGCCCGACCGAATGAGCTGCTTTAGAGGAGCGAGGACGCCTCCACTGGCAGTCGCGCCACGGTTCTTCGCGTTGCTCGGCCAGTTGCCCGAGCGCATACGCGGCGCTTTCCTTTTGCTCGACCGTCCCCGCGACCAAGAGCGCCGTCAGCGACGAGATGGCGCCGTTCTGCGCGATCGACGCCTTGTTGGCGTCGCTCTTGTAGACGAGGTTTCCGAGCACCCGCGCCGCGTTCTCCTTCTGGCCGTCAGTTCCGCTTTGCAGCAGTTCGACGAGTGTAGGGAGGATCTCTGCGCGGGTGATGTTGGCGCGGTTCTCATCGTTCAGTGCCAGACTCCCCAACGCGAAGACGGCTACCTCCTTCTGTCTGTCCGTCCCGCATCGCACGAGCACCACCAACGGAGAGATGGCACCTTCGCGCGCAATCGCAGCCTTGTTCGCGTGGCTGTGCACGGCAAGTCTTCCCAGCGCAAACGCGGCGTTCTCCTTGTGAGCGGGTGTCCCGATTACGTCAAGGCCACCAGAGGCGAGATCGCACCTTCGCGCGCAATGGCCTCCTGGTTCACGTGCCCAATCACCATTTGCCCCAACTTTAGCGCGGCGCCTGCCTTTCGTGCCTCCGTCCCGACTTGCAAGAGCTTCGCCAGCAGCGGAAGACGCCGCTCGCTCTTGGAGTCGTCGTCGCCAGCGTCCTCACCGTGATCCGAGAGATTCGCTTCGCGCGGTGACTCGGCAGCTTCACACTGGACCCGAGTCCCACATTGGACGCAGAACACAAACCCGGGCGAGATCGGCGTCGAGCACACGTTGCATGAGGCCACATCCTTGATGTGGGCACCGCAGTGAGCAAAGAACGAAAAGTCACCGACTCGGCAGGAACCAGGGCAGCAGCGGCCGGACGGTCGCTCGAGATGCTCGGACGACGGTTGTTGTCATTCGCTTCATGAGCCGGATCATTTCCTGGGATTGCCGCTCGGCGCGCCGCTCCACCTCGAACTTGAGCACCAGCACGGCTTCCACTTGAGCTCGCGTGTCTTGGAGCTCACGCAACACGACAGCTTCGTTCTCCACCGTCGCCGCGAGTGCTTGCTCCTGTGCGTTCCGGTCGGCCTCCCATTGCTGCTTCCAGCCCATCATGGCCGAGGTGGCCGCAAGGCTCAGCAGCCGGAACAGCATCTCATGGTCCTCGTGTATGGCGACGAGCTCGCCCATCATCTTGCGGTGCCCAACGATGCGCGCGAGCAGCGGCTTCTCCCCGTGTCGCTGCAGATAGTCGAAGTACGCGGCCACGATGGCGATGTACTTGTTCAATGCATCGCTGGGCGGGACGCGGCCGTGCTTGTCTATGTCGTGGAGCGCGTCGAGCACGTTCCGGAGGCGTGCGTGCAGCCGTGTACACGCATCTTGTCCCTCCTTCATCTCGTTGCAGAGCTCCAGGATGCGGGGCAGCGCGTGCGCCAACGGACCAGCGCCCGGGACGACCAGGTCGAGCAGCGAAGCCATTGCCGGAGTATAACGAAAGGAGGGAGGCTTTTGCGTCGCTGGTCTTTGTCTTAAAGCGAGATGGAGACTGCCGCCGCTCGAGCCAACAACGTCTGGGCTCTGCTCGCTGGGAAACACGCAGACGCTCGCGCTGGGTTCACCTTGAACAACTCGGTCAGCGTGTCTTTTTCCTCAACCCAACGGTGTTGGCTTCCGTCCAGAAGGCTCTGGCAGCACTCGCCGCATCATAAAGACACGCGGACGATCACCTGCAGTACGGGACGCTGATGAACCGATCGTAGCGTCCGTGGATGGGAACAGCCTCCAGGGATGTGCACCTTGCTCGCTCATGAAGAACGGTTGGATGACTGCCTGGATCGGTGAGTTGAAAGACTTCTATTAGCTCGGGCGTTGACCGGGAGGGTGTCTCGTTGCCCCTATCTACAGTAAATAATTGACGGCATGGCGTCCAGAGTGTGCTGGCTGGCTCATGGTGACGCTCCCGCGCTCTGGAAGTACTGCTCGAGTGCGCGTCTGGCGCCGTCCATGATCTGCTGCTGGCACACGTTCTGCAGCGACGCCGCCGACTGTGCCAGTGGCTGTCCTAAGGCCGCGCCGCCGCCCTGCGAGTTCTGCTGGAGCTTCTCAAGCAGCAGCGTCGTGGTGGACGCGAGCTGCTGGATCTGGAACTGCTGGCTGCGGATGACCATCAGGCAGTACAGCAGCAGCGCCAGCACGACCCACTGCGTGTACGACGAGGACGTCAGCAGCGAGAAGAGCCCGCGGATGTCGGCGACCACGCCGTCGTCGTCCACGTCAATCGCAGAGGGCGCCGCCGTCGTCCACGCGCGCGCGATCGCCGACTGCGCGCTGTTCGAAGCGGAGCGCGCGCGCATCCGGAGTGGCGACGACGACTCGGAGCTCATCGGCGTCGTCACGCGATCGCCGCTCGGCTGCTTGCCCACCGAGATGCCCATGCGCATCCGCGTCTTGGAAGGTGACGGTGACGGGACGGGCGCGGCCGAAGGCGAGGAGGACGCGCTGGACTCGAGGAGCCGCTGCTGCTGCACGCTGAGGTGGTCGATGGCCTGCTTGGCCCAGTTCTCGAGCGCCTCCTTGGACTCGGACTTGGTGGACGAGGTGATCTGCGACTTGAACCACGTCGCCTTGAGGAAGTTGACGACGAGCCCCGCCTGCACGTGGCAGTAGTTCTTGCCGTCGCGCGAGAACACCCAGCGCGTCTCGATCTCAAAGTAGTCGCAGAACGGGATCTTCTTCATGCGGTGGATGTCCGAGACGACGAACCGGTCCCACTTCTCGCCGCCCTGTGAGCTCGCGTCCAGGCGGAACCGCTGCACGCGCTCGCACTCGGCGTACGGCGGCAGGCCCGGGAACGACGTCTTGGGCGGGTGCTTGGACGCCACGCGCCGGAACATGGCGTAGTCGCGCTCCGTGGACACGACGAATCCGCGGTTCACCTCGTCGCTCTCGTCCTTGCCGATCGCGCGCCACTTGCCGACGTTGATGTCGATGTCACGCGCGCGCTCGAGGTTCGAGACCGTGAACTCGCGGCCGACGTCGTCGTTCCAGAGCAGGTCGAACACCTGCTTGACGTCCGCGTGCAGGTCGCAGTCGAGCAGGATCGTCGTACGGTCCAGCGGCTCGTCCGGCGGCAGCGGCTCGAAGCTTTCGTCGTCGCTGCTGCTCGCGCTGCTGCAGTTGGCCGACGACCCGGCACCGTCCTCGTCGTCCAGGTCTCCGTCGTCCCCGTCACCGCGGTCGTCGTTCTCTTCGTCCTCTTCGAGGATCGAGGTCGAAGCCGGCAGCAGACTCACGTGTCCGTCGTCGGCGATGTCGCCAGTGTCCGTGGTGAACTCGCCGCTTCCGCCCATGTCCGCGTCATCAATATCGAAGTACCCGACGCTCGACTGCTGCGAGGCAAAGTTGAGCATGTCGGACGAGTCCATGGGCGCTAGCATCATCGACGACGAAGACGTGGACCCC
The DNA here is from genome assembly GCA_023337975.1 of Phytopythium ostracodes. Taxonomy (NCBI): domain Eukaryota; phylum Oomycota; class Peronosporomycetes; order Pythiales; family Pythiaceae; genus Phytopythium; species Phytopythium ostracodes. The sequence goes on from JAADXW010000048.1 coordinate 23,900, forward strand.
GGGGCAGCAGCGCTCTGCTCGGCCACGAGCTTCCGGTACGACTTGCGGCGTACCATGGCCTGCTGCAGCAGGTCCTGCGCGCTCAGCCGCGCCATCTCGCCGCCGCTCTGGTGGTGATGGTGGTGATGGTGGTGATGCGTCTGCGGGTGTTTGCTGGCGCTCGGCTGCTGCTGGCGCGCGCGGATGAGCTGGTCGAGCCGCAGGAAGCACATGTCGCGCAGCCCGTTGAACTCGGCGAGGAAGAACTTCTGCTTGGCGTCCGTCTTGACCTGCAGCCCGTTGATGTAGTAGAACTGCGGCTTGACGAGCGACACGATGCGCTCGTACGGCACCTTGAGCGCGCGCGGCGGCGCCCTGGGCGTGCCCGGCACGGCATAGCTGCTGCTCACGTCCACGTTGTTGACGCTGCTTCCAGTGTGCTCGCTCTTGTTGCTCGCTCCGCTTCTGCTCATGTACGGCTGGAAGCAAAAGTGGCGGCGCGTGAGGAACAAGTGGCCGTAGAAGGGCGTGATGTCGAGGAAGAGCGAGCAGTTGAAGATCGTGACGGGGTCCTCGTCCTCCGGCAGCTTGAAGGCGCGCCGGAAGTCCTCGTTGGGCGGCGGCGCGAGCCCGCCCCAGGTCACCTGGGCGCTGCGCACCTGCGCCTGGAAGTTCTGGATGCGGTGGAAGCACGCGTCGCACACGCGCTGCTCGCCGCGGTCCAGGTACGCGCGGAAGGGCACGACGATGGAGCGCGAGGAGCAGTCGCCGCAGAAGGAGCCGCCGCAGTTGCGGCAGTGGTGCCGGCCCTTGGTCAACAGCGAGCCAATGTCCTCGCGGCACGAGTCGCACGCGAACATGTTGGCGAACGGCGGCGGCGGCAGGTTCGTGTTCATGACCACCACGCCCGAGTTGACCATCTCCAGGTCCTCCTCCACCAGGCTGCCCGCCGACGTCTTGGCCCGCGTGGCCGGCGACAGCGTTGGTCCATTGGCATTGGCTGTGCTGTTGCTGCCGCTGCTGTTGTTGCCGTCCGATGGCGCCGCGGGCGTCCGGAACAGCAGCTTGTCAAAGAGGTTGCTGGCGGCGGTGGCCGTCGTCGTCGCTGCTCCTCCTACGGCCGAGGTGCTCTTGCTCTTCTGCAGGCGGTGGCTCTGCTCACTGCTGCCAGAGCCCAACGATGACGGCGAGGAGGACCGCGACATGGTCTTCGCTCCGCCGTCTTCTTGAGCGACGAGGCTGCTGTTGTTCCTGGACAGCGGCGGCGACAGGATGGCCTTGAGCGCCAGGTCGTCGGCCGGCAGAAAGATCTTGAGGTTCGTGTCGCGCCGCAGCCGCGCGGCGCCCGCGTGCCCGGACGCCCTGCGCGTCAGCGGCGGCGATACACTCGAGGAAGAAGAAGACGTGAAGCTCGCGGCCTTGGCTTCCGGACACGACGCGCTCGACGGCGCGTCTTGGGTCTCGAGCGCCGAGGAGGAGCTCGCGCGTGGCGGCACCGGGATTTGCACGGGGCTGGACGTGCGCCGGGTGCTCGGCGGCGCGTCGTCCGAGGCGTCCGGGGCGGCGCGATCGCGGTCGGCGGCGGCGCGCGTCATATTCAGGTCGGCCATGGCCCGAGGTGACGCCGTCGCCGGAATTGCGATACTACCGTAAATAAGTGGTGAAAATAGCTATAATAAGAAAAAATCCAGTGGATTTTTCTCTCTCTACCGCCCCCCACACTACGCGGTTTAATGAGAAATGGGGAAATAATTTATAATGAGCGGACGGACGAGCGAGCGAGATCGAGGACAGCGCGCCGCTTGCTTCCGGTGGGCGAGTCCAATCGGCAAATGGCGGCGGAGAAGGGAGGACCGGGAAAGGCGAGTGCGCGAAAAATGCGAGCAAGGAGAGAGGAGCGGCGGCCATAGAGAGCGCAAGTGGCGAGAGGAAGAAGGCGCGCGAGCGATTGGTAGTTTTGCATTGGCATGCGTCCAGAGCAAATGGGCGGGGGGAGCATGCCCCAAATCCGTCTAAAGAGCTGTCAACTCTGTTGCTATTTGTATGCATCGGGTTTGTAAATGAGGTGGTTTTGGGGCGTCCTGACGTAGCCGGGCGGATGGGACATGAACTTATTTTTAACCGCAAGCACTTCAAACTCTGTGGGTTTCATCGCTATCTAAGTGGATTCACCTGTACTGATCTTGCGCGTCTACTGAATTAAGAATGGATCCCCTGATTTATTTTTGGGTCCACCCGCTGCGCGCCCATTGGCCAAAGATCTACCGTACACTCGTCAAGCGGCACCAAAAACTATAACCGGGAGCTCTAAAACTCTAACTGGAGCTCTAACACGGCAACAAGTTCATTCTCCGGATCGGCTCGCGCTTCTCCTGCCTCCATCGCGCCTTCAGCCCTTTGCTACGGAGCTTTAACCTGCTTATGGTAATGCACCGGTTATTGGGTCGACTCCTACTGTAGCGTGTCGACCAGAGCAGGGTCATCGTCGCGCCGCGCCGGCGTCGAAAGCGTTGTACCGGTCGGGCCGCGGGCCAACGCCACCCGACCACATGTCGCCGGCGCGTCGGTGCGACCGTCCACTCCTGTCAGCACTCACGTGGCGCTCACTTGCACTCGCTATGGCCTCCGGTCCGAATGGAGTGGAGTGGGCCGTCGCTGCCCACGCCGGTCACGAGGGGTGGACGGATAGACGCAACATGGAGCGCGAGGGAGTACAGTACTGTACGTTCGACAAGAGTGGGACCGCGAGTCAAGTGCGTTGCGCGGGTCTCGACGCTCGGCGCTTCTCTCGCATTCCACTTTTTCCGAAACCCGACGCCGATCGCAGGTTCATAGACTTGGCGAGGAGAGAGAGCCATCGCTTCTCCTCTTCGTCCACCCCTTCCCTGAGACCCCCAGGCGTGTGGTGTGATGCGATGTCCGCGATTGATTTGATTTGAGAGGGAGGAGAGTGCCACAGTGGCGCGGGTCTCTTTGCCCGCTCGCTTGCCATTGTTGACATGACGCGGGCGCGAAAGCGGCTGAGCGGCTGAGCCGGCGGGCGGAAGGGTCATCGACGCCGCCAAGAGACCGTCCCAAGACGTGAGGAGCGGCGCCAAGAACGACCCAGGAACGCTGCGAATGGATACATCGTGGGGAAAAAGAACCAATGTGAATCCCTGCAGGAGGTGGTGGGCCCATCCCGGTCTTGGTCAAGTTCTGCAGCGTGTCCCATGATGGAGTGAGCACTCGTCCAAACGGTGCAGATGCCCCGCCACGGGCAGAAAGTGAGATCTTTCGCTCCAAGAGGACCGTCCACGCTTGAAAGATCGACGCTAGACAGTGCCGCAAGCACGGCCGACCGCGTACAGTGTACTGTACAGCAACGCGCGTGTTGGGTGCAAAATGGCTGCGGCCGCGAGAGATCCGCCCTGGAAATCGGTATGCTGTGTAGTGCCGCAGAGATCGCTGGTTGAGCTATACAGTAATAAATGAACCCGTTGAAGTTGACATGATATGGATACACTACGGGATGCGAGAGCCCGCCCGCCGGCCAATTGATCGCAACGTCGCCTGGATCTAGAACCAGAGACCGAGCCGATCTACTCCGAGCAGTCAACTGCAGCCCTGCAGCTATTTGCAGCTGCTCAACTGCAGCCGCGTAGCTATTAGCTCCGCACTCTCCTTCGCTCGTTGGTTCTGCTGAGGTCACCTCAGTACACTCCATCACGACTTAACCCGGCCTCGACATCTCCACCGCTTTCACCCCGCTCAAAGTTGCCAAAATCAATAGATAGAGTCCATTCCATAGCTTACGGCACCATCGCGGTGGTGGACAGCCAGCAACTCAAAAACCAGGCGAAAGGCGAGCAAGCGCGAGATCACAGGTCCGTTTGCCACTTTGGCCGCAGGTGGTCGTTGACCGAGCGGATGAGCGGGGCCGACGCGAACGCCGCGTTCCCGCGGCCGCCATGCATGTTCTCGTCCAGCGTGAAGCACATGAGGAGCATGTTGATCGTCGTCTCATAGATCTGAGCGGTGGCAAGCACGCCATCAGACTATCAGTGCCGGTAAATGATCATTGTTGCAGACACAGAAAAGCAAATCGCACCGTCATGAACGCGCCAGCGACGCCGTACGAGAACAGCAGGATCACGATCAGCGGCAGCAGCGGCGACGAGACCTGCTTAGTCAGCCAACATCAGCGACAAAACCGATCAGTTGATGCGCTGACCTCTATAGTGTCATCATGCATCGACAGTACTCACGTCGATGAGCAGGAACCAGGCGACGAAGCACGTGGTTGTGCACACGATGAGCTTGCCGAGCAGCACGGACGCGTGGCCAATGCGGCTGAGCGCGCCCACGCGCAAGAGGTTGGACGAGATGAGCGTGTACGCCAGCTATTGCCACGCACGAGTCACCATTCGATAGACGCAAGTCGATTAGTTTGCGGATCGATGCCGGGCAGCAATGCGTCGGTGACGACGAGTGGTTCGCACCTTGCCCGACGGGTAGAAGCTCGTGCCCTGGATGGCCGTGATGTACATGGCCTCCTTGCAAATGTACTTGAGGCAGCGCTTGAAGCACCATATACAGCACTGCCCAGACCATAAACACACCATGCAAGCCCGTTAGTCCATCGATCGCATCATCATCTCCCGCGTAGTCATCTTATAGACACAACGTACGCAGCAGCACTTGGCGAGCAGCTCCGTGACGGCGTTCGCGTCAAACTCGTTCTTGTTCTCGAGGTATAGGAAGAACGCGCGAATGTACTCGACGGGCCCCACGACGCCCGAGCTGAGCGCGAGCGTGCCCAAGTGGTAGCGCAGCGTCGCGTTCGCCGCGTACATGACGGGCTTCTCCTGCCGAATGTCCTTGAGTCCCGTGACGCGGTTCTCGGGCGAGAAGTACCACAGCGACACGGCCGTGGCCGTGATCATCTCGCCGATCTCGAGGATGAAGGTGGCCGACCAGTACATGCCCCACGCATGGTACAGGAACAGCCAGCGCAGCTTGCGGCTGACACGGAACGACTCGGTTTCGATCTGGAACGTCGCGGGTGACGTCGCCGACACGGTCGCGATGCGCGTCGACGTCTCGCCGGCGCCAAACAGGCACACCGTCACGACGACGCCCCACCAGAAGAGCAGAATGAGCGCGCCGTACGACACGAACGGGATCAGCAGCAACTTCTTGAGCTGCGTGAGCGCGCGGGACGCGTGCGTGATGAACGCGCCGGCGAGCAGCAGCCGGGGCATCGACACGACTGCAAAGAGCGCGAACAGGATGGCACCGCAGCTCATGACGATGGCGCCGAACTGGATCGAGCCGCGCATTGCCGGGTCGTCCGCGTACGCCGACATGGGGTCCGCCGACGCGACCAGCAGTCGGTACGCCGCGTACGTGAGGATCGTCTGGATGCCTATCGTCGACAGCATGACTGTCAAACAGCCGAGATACCGCAGGCTCAGCAGGTAGAGCGTCGCGGTTCCTAGCGTGATGCCGCACGACACCACCATCACGACCCAGCACTGCGGAGGCGAGTCAATGCGACAGTAATAGTAAGATTCTGGGTGACAACGAGCATTGCAGTCGATCCAAGGGCCAGATAAAGATGCCATACCTCGCTCAGCGCGCCAACGAAGCGCCCGACCGTGTCCTGCAGCTGCGAGATCATCACTTGCTCCGTCTCCACTGTCGTACGATGCGTTACCACCGCATACAGGCATTCAATGTCAGTCCAAAGCCACCTCACAGACGCGGCATATGTGCATGATACAAGACTCACCGCCAGCCGGAGCGCACACGTAGGTCCACGCGTGGGTCGCGTACGACGTGAACGTGACTTCCTGCAGCGCGTGCGAGCCGTTGGCATCGCGCGTGCCGCTCGCGAGCGGTAGCAGTACGCTCAGCGGCTCGCCCGCGCGCTCGGGGCACGCGTCGACGCACACGCCAAAGTCCGGGTTGCCCTTGAAGTCTGGGAAGTAAACGAACCTGCCGGCGCCGCACGACTGACCCTTGAAGTCCACGCCGTCTTTGATGTACTTGGCAAAGCTCACGTTGCTCTCTCTCGAGAACGCGGCGATGGCGAGCGCGAGCATGCCGATCCAGTAGGTCGCGAGGCAGCCGAGGAAGAAGGCGTCCGTCCACTCCCGCTTGGCGCGCAGCCCCCGAAAGTTGCGCCGCCGCAGCAGCGCCGCCTGCCCGCCCGTGCTGGGCGACAGCACGCTCGCCGACAGACTGCCGTTGTCCAGCGGCAGCAGCGGCTCGCGCTCGCCCAGCTCCTGCTGGTCCGCGTCGTCCTCGTCCAGCTCCTCGTCGTGGTGGCTGTGATGGAACCGCTCGTCCTCGCTGTCATCGCCGTCGTCGTCGTCACCGCCGCTGTGGTTGCTTGTCCGGTCGCCCAGCAGCCGCGAGACAAAGTTGCTCGGGTGCGACGGCGGCGGCCGCCCAGACAGCCACCGGCTCGTGCTGGTGCGGTTGCTCGGGCTGTCCATCCACTCGGGCATGCCCGGCGGCGACGGCATGGCCGCGGCTGGTCAGGAGAGAGGAGAGAGGCGGGTGATGCAGAGCGGGCGGTGAGGGAGCGAGGCGTCCGTCGGGCGGTGCGGTGGAGCTGAAGGAGCGCGACGAGATCCGAATGACGACAAAAGCTGGGATGGGATCATTTGCCAAAGGAGTTTCTCGTACTGTGATGGACCTGATTACAGGGCCATCCGTTCCGGGATCTTTTTCTGTGGATTCTTTTGTGGGAGGGGAAAAAAAATAGAAGCAAAAATCAGTGCGTGTCAAGCGTGGAACCACTGCAGCAAAAGAGCTGAGTACTGATTTAAACATTCTATGTTTGGTTACATCGTAGTGCTATTACAGTATGTTGTAGGCTTCAACTGTGCAATTCGAACTTCGTTTACTGAAATACTGAACGATTCGGAAATCAGCCAAGGCTTTTTGCAGGTCACGGGCCGTTTTGGCCAGGGAGATGTAAGCGCTCGCGCGACAATAGCAGCAGTGAAGCTCCTCGAGGGCGGCTAAGCAAGCGTATGCTGATATCTAGTGCTGTATGTAGTGGCAAGTCTGCAAGCTCTTGGCTGTCGTGTCACGTGGCGATGGATCCGCTCAGGCGCGGCGTGATGCCCTTGAGCGAGCTGAGGCGCTGCTGGTCCTGGTTGAAGCTCAGCACGCGCGCCGTCACTACCTCCGGATGCTTGGGATCGCCCAGCGACGACGGCGTGCCGCTCTCGAGCGCGTTGAACGCGAACCCGCTCACTGTTGGCATGCCACCACCAGTTAGTGAGCCGCTATCCATAGCTACAGTATCAGGTAACATATATCAGTAGGTAGATAGACGTACGGGTGGCGGTCAGGTTGCTGGTGGTACTCACGCGTCGCATGGGTCGCTGCTGCTCCTGCTCGGTCTGATGCGTCTGATTCTGATCCTGGAAGCTCTGGTACCGGTCGAAGGGCTGCTTGGCGCTCGGGCGTCGCGGTTGGAGTTGAAGTTGACCCGGTTGCAGCTTTGCGCCGCTCTCGAGGTCCTCCGGGTCGTGCTGCTTGATCATCGCGCTCCTAGGGCGTTCGTGGTCGTCCTCCACGCCCGACTGGTCCGTGATGAACACCTTGTCGGGCAGGACGCCGGCGCCCCCGAGTCGCAGCGGTACGAGCCCCTTGAAATTGAGGCTGCGGGCGCTGTGCAGCATCCCCTTGCCGTTCGCGTCGCCTTCCGCCTCACTGTCGTTGCTGGACGAAGCAGGGAGCCGCTCGCGCAGGATGTTCTCGGCCCGCGGGAAGAACTGCTGCTGCGCCGTGAGCACGGTGAAGTCGATGAGCAGCGCGGCGAGCGGGCAGACGACCACCAGGTTCCAGTAGAGCTCCTCCTTGACCATGGCGGTGGGCACGCCGAGCATGTCGGAGCTGAGGAAAGTCATGCGCGGGTAGACGACGAGGAAGAAAAAGTAGAGCCAAACGCTGAAGGCGACCACCATGAGGTGGTACTTGTTCCAGACGAGCGTGAGCAGGAACACCTTGAGCTTCATGGTCGCAAGCAGCGCCGAGTAGAAGAGCGTGCCCATGACGAACATGCTGTGCGTCGGGTTGTGGCACAACCAGCAGACCCAGAATACGATGAGCGCGTGCGCCGCCGAGTTGGCGATCGTGAGCGCGAACACGGGCAGGTTCAGGTCGCTGTCTCGCTGCGACGGCAGGTACAGCTTTGGGTACTGCAGCACGACGCGCTCGGGCAGGTCGCGGTCGAAGACGCCGATGACGATGATGGGCAGCGCAAGGAAAAAGTTCCAGCCGGCCATCACGAACGACTCGAACAGCGGCGCGCCCGACTGGCCGTTGAAGAAGTTGAACAGGAACAGGCTCACGACCAGCGCGATGTTCTTGTAGAACGAGTACTTGATCACCTTGCAGACGCGCTGGTAGTTGGACCGCCCGTGGATCAGCACGAGCCGCTTGAGGAACCGGAACTGCGCGATCGCGTAGTCGCTCGCGTTCACGGCCTGCGCGCCTTCCTTCCCGCTGATCCCGACGCCCACGTGCGCCGTCTGGATCATGCTCACGTCGTTAGCGCCATCGCCGATCGCCAGCGTGATCGGCTGCTGCTTGCTCGACTTGTTCTTCTTCTTCTCCTTGCCATTCCCGTCGTCATCTAGCAGCTCGGCGCCACGACGCACCAAGTTTACGATCTCGGCCTTCTGCGACGGACTCACGCGGCACGCGACCAGCGCCTTGCACACGCTGGCGACGCTCAGCAGCTTCCTCGCCATCTCCCTCGACCGCGCGGCGGTGTGCCGGTCGCCTCCGACGTCCGACATGCTCTTGCGTAGCGTCTCCTTGGACGGAAAGACGTGCACTAGCGCCTTGCCGTCGCAGATCATGGCGAGGTCGGGCGCGCACCCGTTGCTCTTGATCAGCTCCTGGACCTGCGGGGCACGGAACAACGCGTCGAGCTGCTTCTCGAGCGTCGCCGCGTCCTCCGCGTTCACGTACAGCATCTGCATCTTGTCGTCCAGCAGGCGGCAGGCGTGGCCGATGTTGATGGCTGTCTCCTCGCGGTCACCCGTGAGCACCCAGATCTTGATGCCGGCCTGCGCGAGGTCGAAGATGGTGCCCGGCACGCCCTCCTGCAGCTTGTCCTCGATGGCAGTCACGCCCAGGATGGTCATGTCCTTCTCGACCATCTCGGCGCACTCGTCCAGCATCTCCTCGCGATTCGTGAGCGACGTCGACGCCGCAATGTACGCATCGTTGTACTCGGCGTACTCTTCCTCGGTCAGCACGCGCCGGCCGAGAACAAGCGTGCGCAGCCCCTCGCTTGCGTACGCCTTGAGGTGCGCGAGCATCTTGCCGCCGTCCTCGCTCGGCACGGCGCGCGGCAGCATCATGTTGTCCGCGCCCTTGCAGTACAGCACGTACTGGTTCTGGGCGTTCACGGCCACCACTGACATGCGCTTTCTCGCCGAGTTGAACTCGTTCACGTTCAGGATCGCGTTCTGCACCACGGACGAGCTCGCGGCCGGGTACTTGCGCGTGATCTCGACCTTGGTGAGCGGCGCGGGCGCCACGAAGTTGTAGCCGAGACATTTGGCCGCCTTGACGAGCGCCTCCTCATCGGGCGAGGACGCACGGTACGCCACCGTGCCGGTCTTGTGGTCCGTCTCCGGGATGACCGTGTGGCAAATGGAGAGCAGCGTCAGGAACTCGTGGATGCGCTCGCTCTGGTCGCCGCCGGCGCCCAAGTGCTGCAGCAGCGACGGGTCGTCGAAGTGGATGCTCGGGTCGTAGTGCACCTGCGCCGCGCGCATGTCCCCGACTTGCGCCTCTGCTGCTGCTGCTAAGGTTGGTCCAGGCTTGTCGCTGTCAAGACCAGCACCAGAGGACGGGGACATGGGCACCGCGTGGTGGGCGACCGGAGAGGCCGGCGAGATGCGGTCGCCCGACGTGCCGGCGTCGTCTGTCGCGCCCACGTTCACCATGACTCTTGTGGCGGCGTCGTTCTCGTGGTGCGACATCATGGACACGCCGCTGGTGACGGCCGCCCCCTTGTGCATGGCGGCAACGGCGCGGCCGATCTCGGTGGTGCCGAACCCGTACGAGACGCCGCCGATGGAGCACTTGCGGAACTCCATCATGTTGCACGTGAGCGTGCCCGTCTTGTCGCTGAAGATGTACTCGACCTGTCCGAGCTCCTCGTTCAGGTCCGAGGTGCGCGCGGTCGCGCGGAAGCCGTCCGAGACCATGCGCGCGTCGGTCGTGATCTGGTTCGCCTGCAGCACCTTGATGATGTCGAGCGACACGTACAGCGAGATCGGCACCAGGTTGTTGTACAGGATGAGGAACGTGAAGAAGTTGACCACGAAGTCGCCAAAGTCGACCGCCGTCACGGACGGCAGGTACCACATGCGGCCGCTGTTGCTGTCGTTCCAGCCCGCGGCGACGATCGCGCTCACCAGGCAGAGCGCGAACATGGTCAGAAAGATCAACACCATGCACCGGTTGGCCGTGCGATACAGCTTGCTCTGCTTGGACGGGGCCGCGCGCGAGTTCTGCAGCAGCTTGGTCTCGGCGCCCGTGAAGATCACGAGCCCGACCACGAACGAGCAGCTGCGGACGCCGCAGCCACGCAGCATGATGTTCTCCGGGCCGAGCGGTACGATCTGGGTGTTGGTGCTGCCGTCTCCGAGAAGCAGCCGGCCCGTGAACGTGTAGAGCTGGTTGTTGGGCTGCTCGTACTCGATGGAGCCGTGCAGGCGCACCGCGGCGGCCTGGCAGACGTCGCGCTGGTCGAGGATGGGGGCGTTGAGCGCGCGCCAACCCACACTCGTGCACGTCTCCGTCACGGCCACGCGCCGCTTGAGATTCGTCTCGCCGTCCAGGTTGGCCGTCTCGATGAAGCACCGCCCCTCCTCCTCGGACGTCGCGAGCACGACCACGTCCGCCGGCAGCTCTTCGTTGTTCTCGACGCACAGCAGCTGCCCGACCTGCAGCTCCTGCCACGTGATGAGCTCCATCTCGCCGCGTGCGTTGATGATCTGAGGGGGAAGAGCACACACCAACGGTGAGATACGAAGGTGCCGTACAATGCCCGAGAAAAGGACGCACCCGGCAGAAGCGGTTGTTCTGCTTGTCGTCCGCGCGGTGGCGCTTGAGGTCCTCAGTGCCCTGCTTGACCATGGTCACGAGCAGCACGAACACGAGCGGCCCCGCCGTCGTGAAGCGGTTGGTGGGCGACCACGGCGTCGCCAGCTACGTGCAATGCAAAACACAAGGCGGTGGCCACGGTAAGTCTAACGTCTATACGGTTGCAGTGATGGTGTACGCGTAGCTCGGCCCTACCTGCAGCAGCGAGATGACGAGGAAGTAGATGTTGGCCGTGACGCGGAAGAACTCAAATATGGTCTTGGGCACGAAGCTCGCGACCGTGTACTTGGACGTGACGATCACGTTGCGCGCGTACCGCTTGGTCGCGATCAGGTACTGGTTCTTGTCGGGCGCGTTCAGGAACGCCACGCGCGACTCGGCCGCGGGCGCCCCCGTGGCGCCTCCCGCCGGCTCCGGCATGATTCCTGCGCCCCGAATGCTCCACGAGCGCCGACCCGCCCACGAGTGGTGTCGTCGTCGATCGGAAAGCTGACCTGTCCGCTCTGCGCCGCAGCTTCGACAAGTGCGGTCGGCCCCTCCACGCGGCGAGGTCGCTCGCTTGATGGAGAGACGAGCTAGCGCGTAACAGACTGAGCGCGAGCGATCAATTGGTTTCACCGCCTTGTCGTCCTCGTTGGTGGCAGTGGCAGGGGGGCGCTAATAATATCGAGGCGGAGACTAGACGAGGCGGTGATTCGTTGGCCGGTTATCCTTCTCGCCCCCTTACTCGCTTCTGTGGTCGCAAATAGCTCGCGGGTGATCCATGCGCAAGTTAAAGACGCCGGCGAGAGATAACGGATCGAAACGCCCCTCAAAGCGCGATCTCTTCATTCCGCACGCGGCTTGGGAAGGAGGGATAACAATAGCGCTAATTAGGGCGTCCTGGATCAAGGGCGTCCAAGATTGGCGTGGAACTACATGGTGAGGCAACCAGAGCACTACCGACGATTTGTTTGCGGCTTGCAGCGAGGTGGAGAGAGCAGTGCTTCATCTTCAAGACGGCCACCAGCAAATGTGTAGCCATGTTCCAACGGTGACGCATTTTAATTTTACTTCAATTATGACGAATCAGTTATTTTGTCAGAAGTGTCTTCATATTTATATAGGCAACTTTCAAATATGTAAAAAATTAAAAAAATGATTTTACGTCTGGGACGCTACACATGGTGTACCAGATATAGTTCTGGAGCGCTCCACATTTTTGACTGGTCCGCGCGACCTTGGAGCTGCTCGTCATGAGGGAGACCCACCGCATTATCTATCGACCGACGGCCGACAGCAAGATGGCGGGCACGGCGGCGGCGCTAGACGCAGAGGTGCAGGCGCTGCTGGCGCAGCACGACTTCCTGGAGGTGGTGACGACGGGCGAGGGCGAGCAGCAGCGCGTGCGCGTGCGGTGCGCGCTGACGCAGCACGAGATGGTGCCGCGCGCGGACGCCATCTCGTCGTACCTGGGCTCCAAGAAGTTCCAGAAGGCGCGCGACTGGTACTGCTACGACTACTCTAAGTACGAGCCGTACATCGTGGCGCACCGGCGCAAACCCAAGAGCTTGTTCTGCAACGTAACGGGCACGGTGCTCAACCGCATCCCGGCCGAGGTCGAGAAGCACGTGAACGGCAAGAAGTTCAAGCGCATGAAGGAGCACGTGACGCTGTCGACGGTCAAGGGCAAGGGTGAGAACGGAGACGAGGACATGGACGGCGCCGAGTTCGACGCCAACGCGTTCGAGTTCGAGAACAGCCAGGCTATCTACTCGGACAACGAGGACGAGGAGGAGGGCGCCGGCGCCCCTGCAACGCGCAAGCAGCAAGACGATGGCGACGACGATGACGAAGAGGAGGAGGAGGAGGAAGAGGAAGACGCCGACGACGACATGTCGGACCTGTACCCTGACGACGACGGCTCGGAGGACGAGCGCGTGCACGAGGCGGTGCAGAAGGCGTTGCAGGCCAAGAGCGGCGAGGACGAGCCGATGGGCGAGGAGAAGAAGGAGCCCAAGGCCAAGCCGCAGAAAAAGAAGAAGGAGGCGGCGAGCAACACCAACAAGCGCGCGATCAAGGGCAAGACCGTCAAGAAGCGCCGCCAGCAGACCAAGCGCCAGAAAACCGACGATGCATAGGCGGCGGCGTATCGTTCAAATAGATTGCATCCCTTACAGCGTGTACTTCATAGTCCTGGCTTGCTTCTTCTCCTGTTGGTCTTGGCGATGCGACGGCGACGCCTTTCATGCAGCATTTTGCTTTTCCTCATTCTCTGTTTAAACTTTATAGCAAAAATCTCTCTCTCTCCACCCTCTCCATCGATCACACAAGCCCCGCTGGTAGGTACGGGCACCGCCACGTTCGACGGCTTATGGACATGGACAGAACGCATCGACCAGATTAGGCGGCGACGGCCTCGGCCGCCTGCGGGGCCGAGTGCGTGACCTTGACGATGTAGGGCGTCTGGCGGTGCGGCTGGTGCGCCGGCTTGCCTTGCAGGCCCATGCGCGCAAACATTTGCTGGTCCTTCTCGAAGGCCGGGTTGGCCGTCGTGAGCAGCGTGTCGCCGTTGAAGATCGAGTTGGCGCCCGCGAGGAAGAGCATGCCCTGCTCGGCCTCGGTGAACGACATGCGGCCGGCGCTGAGGCGCACCATGGACTTGGGCATGAGGATACGCGCCGTCGCGATCGTGCGCGCCATGTCGAACGCCGTCACGGGCTCCACGTGCTCGTCGAACAGCGGCGTGCCCTCCACCGACACGAGCGCGTTCACGGGCACCGACTCGGGGTGCTCTTCCATGGTGGCGAGCGTGTGCAGCAGGCCGATGCGGTCGTGCTTCTCCTCGCCCAGGCCCAGGATGCCGCCGCAGCAGACCGAAATGCCGGCCTTGCGCACGTTCTCGATAGTGCGCAGTCGGTCGTCGTACGTGCGCGTCGTGATGATCTTGGCGTAGTGCTCGCGGCTCGTGTCGAGGTTGTGGTTATAGGCCGAGAGCCCGGCCTCCTTGAGCTGCTTGGCCTGGTCCTCAGTCAGCAGGCCGAGCGTACAGCAGACCTCCATGTCCATGGCGCGCACGCCGCGCACCATGTCCAGCACGTGCTTGAAGGCGTTCTTCTTGCCGACCTCGCGCCAGGCCGAGCCCATGCAGAAGCGCGTGCTGCCCGCGGCCTTGGCGCGGCGCGCCATCTCCAGCACCTCCTCCACCTTCTTGGTCGGCTCGGGCTTGACAAATGTCTTGTGGTGCACCGACTGCGAGCAGTACTTGCAGTCCTCCGTGCAGCCGCCCGTCTTGATGGACAGCAGCGTGCACTGCTGCACCTCGCGCGGGTCGAAGTGCATGCGGTGCACCGTGGCCGCCTTGTACACCAGCTCCAGCAGCGGCTGGTCGTAGACCTCCTTCACCTCCTCGTACGTCCAGTCGTGGCGCACCTCGGGCGACAGCCCGGGCACCGTCAGCGACGCCGTCGCCGACTGCAGGCGCGCGCCCACCGGGCGGCTGGCGCGCGCAGCGAGCGCCGAGGTGGAGGCGAACTTGCGCAGCATCTTCGTCAATAGACCTACTGTAAACTGGACGAGACTGGAGGGCGTCTATATGCGCGTCAGGAAGGCGTTTGAGCAAGCGCTGCGACCGGGGGAAATGGCGGAGTGAGAGCGTTAGAAATCAACGCGGAGAGCGCAAGGTTTTGGTTCGGGCGGTTCGGATCTCGGGTGGTGGTTGCGGGATGAGGACCGATTGATACTCCTCCCGCGCATTGGGCAACCGGAAAGTAGCGCGATGAAGTGACGCGAGGCGTGGGCTGGCAGTTGAATGCTCACGGCGGGTTTTCAGGGGCCATGACAATCTGCGTCAATAACCTGCGATACGAAATGATATGTTTCAACAAGCATTGCAAAGTTGAATAAATAGCATTTTTAAAACTGTATCAACATATATCTAAACAAAATCATTTGTCAATATGTGGCATTGTAAGGGGGAGAATCGGTTCGGAGTGTAAGCTCAAGGCCGGGCATGGGGAGGCGTGACGTCACTGGGTCACCTGCCGGCTGGGCTGGGCGGACTCCAGGCTGGGCGGACTGACGTCCTAGTTTTATTTACGGATCTAGTTCGTAAACGTGCAAATACGGGCCTTCCAGCGCTAAAATGCGGCGATTCTGCACCCTCGGAGCGCGTCGACGTGAACAAATTCAAGTGGGAAAAGGGGATGGAGGCCTAGAAACCCTAGCGTTGCAACTTGAGGGGACAGGTCGACGCCTTGCGACTTTGGAGATCACGGTCGGTCGGTCGGTTCTCTTGGCCCAAAGGAATGGAGCGGCTTGGCTCGGCTCGGTGGCTCATGGCGCAGAAATGGCGTGCGCCACAGGCAGAGACCGGGCTCCTCGGCGAGGAGAGAGGCTTGCATTCTGGTGCTTCATGGGCGGGCGGGAGGAGCGCGCGATGGTTTAACATTTTTATCGCGGCTTTGTCGGCGCGCTCCACCCACCAAACGCCAACGCCCATCTCGCCGGCTCGAGGCTCGCCCAGTTGATTGCTCTGCCTGTAAGTTCTGTAGTATAAATAGTGTTGCAGTGTTACTCGGTGAGGCATTCGTGCTTGTCGTTTGGTCACAACGCGGTCTTTTATAATACAGTATGGCCTGTGCGAGTGAAGTCACACGCTGTGGATGGTTCACTGCTACGTTCGATCCGACACGATGGATTGTACAAGGCCAGAACATCCAAGGCGGACGCCATCCACGCCCAGTGTGGTCGTCTATTACCACATTGGTCTGCGTGCCCGCTAGTCTGACGCGTTCGACAGCGACCAAAGGGGGCTAACTCGCAGGGACAGCGCAGGCGGCGGGTATTCCTACACTGAGCACTGGTGCATCACGACATGGGCGGCCAGAAGGCTGATGAAGATCCAGAGGCGACAAGGCAATGCACTACGAGGCGAAGTCTTTGCCTGGTGAGCCATGGTGCAAGGCGGCGGGTTCTTCGCAGTGCGTCCGTACACGAAGAGACGCTCCCGCCTATTGGACTTACGAACATTTAGCATACAGTCTACGAGAGCTATGTAATGCGGTCTGCTGGGTTATCTGCCGCATTCACATCACTTCAACGTGGAGCAGACACGCGTTCAACTCAATGCTGCTCTGCAGGCGCTTGATCGCTGCGAACGGTCGCACCCAGGTGTATCCAGAATCCGCAGTGCCCCTACATACTCGACTCGTGTCCTCATTACAGCTAAATTTATCCATCCACATACATACTGCAACACTGCGCCGTGCTATTGATATAACCCCCGGTGATATATTAGTAACCGCGATCTTCAAAGGGGTCCAGTCCGTCGCTTCATGCGCGAAGGTTTCTTTTGAAACGGAGCATTCCGTTTCAAAAGAAACCGCACCCGTATCGGTTCATACAAATCCCGAGTCTAGCAGCCGACTGGACGGACATCTTTGGTGACCGCGGCGGTTTCCAAACGAATCGGGCGACAAAAGACACGCGGCGCTCCAGCGTTGAATTCTCAGAGGTGGCACATTGAAGTTTGAAGCTAGCATGACCGTCGCAAGCCAACATTCCTCCACTTGGTGATACCGAGCGCTCGCACTGTGCGTCCGACTTGCTTGTGCGTGCGGCGGATTATGCCATTCCGGGTGTGTCTCGTAGTGGTCGGCCGGTTCTTCTTTTCTCATGCGGAAGGTGCAGTGATTCTCACGGGGCATCACTACCCTGCTGGATATTCTCGACGAACCCCGACCGGCGTGCCGCCGCATTGTTATACTAAGGTTACATTAGGTCTACGTCTGCTCTCCTGCTATGGATACAACGTGGGTGCTCTTCGCGAGAATGCATGGAAGAAGCGTCACTGGAATGATTTAAAGGCGTCGGATCGAGAGCACGCACGCGCGCCAAGCGTCCAAGAGAACGATCATGCCAACGCCACTCGTGGCTATAGAAGCCTTGGCGGAAGCCCATGCTTGCGATATTGCGCGCCTCTCGCCTTCGTTTCTTCCTTCCGTACTCACACAGCGCGCTTCTCGAAACGCTTCCGGCCATCTCATGTACAGGACGTGAGAAGGAATGATCCACTGGCATCTCGACACCCTGTATCAATGGATCAACCGAAGCCTACAGACAACAATGACCAAACAATTTGAGTAGAAGCTAGCTAATTGTTTTTTTATTAGTGAAAGTCAAAGAGAGTGGGCTGTCGGTAAGGCATACACTATAATAAGCTGCGTGTGAGCTAATCTGGGGGAGGGTCGTAATGGTACATGTGTGTGTGGTGGGACACCAACGCGGCAGCGCGCTCTCCGTCTAATTGCGCGCGAAAAGCAGAAAGCCTATGCCTTCTTGGCGACCTCGCGCACCTTCTCCACCATCTTGATGGGCGCCGACAGGCCCAGGTACCGCACAACCATGATGGGCAGGTTGCCGCCCAGGTCAATGTGTGCGACGACCTTAAGCTCGCACTTGTTAGGGTCCGACGGATGCGGCGTGACGATGTAGCCCGAGATGAGCATGTGTGCGCGCACGTAGCCGCTGCGCTGGCCGGCCGGGTGGTCCACGGAGCGCGTGGCAATGATGACGCGGCCGTCCGCCTCCTCGCGGTAGGTCGTGACGACGCAGAAGTCGCGCGGCGACGTGAACATGATGCCCTTGCAAGTCGCGAGGCGCACCTCCGTGTTGGCGTTCAGCTTCTCGAGCACCTTGACTTCCTTGGTCATGTCGTCGTACTTGGGCACCATGTCGGCGGCCATCAGGATCTGCGCGGCCTTGCGCGCCGGCACGTCCAGCATGCCCGTGGTCTTCATCGTGTACCACTTGCTGCCGGCCACCTCGCCGTAGACGACCGAGATGCCGTTGCTGCTGGGTCCCTCGATCCAGCCGTTGGGCATCACGTCCGCGCCCGAGTCGCGCAGCAGGATGCGGTTCACGCTGTCGTTCGCGAACACGTCAATGAAGGGCCGTACGAGCGAGATCGGCGCCGGGATCGACACCGTCAGCACTTGCTGCACCACGGCGTCCTCCACCTCGGGCGCCGTCGCCTTGACGGGCATCGACACGCCGCGCGTGAGTTCCACCGAGCTGTTGAGCACCATCGTGTCGAGTCGAGTCGGGTGTGAAGGAAGAGAAGGGAAGAGGAAGGAAGTCCCTTGTTGTAGTGATAGAAAGTCGACCGGGGAGAGGAGGGCGACTGTTTGTTTGGTGGCGAGCGAATTTGGAAATGAGCGCTTTCTTACCCCCCAAAGGCCAATGGCGTCGGTTTTCTTGGGCTTTTCAGGGCGGACTGAACGCTGATGATGCCTTGTTGTTGACGTCACTTGCGCTCAGTAACCTGTGCGGACGGATATTTATCGCAGAAAGTATGTTGTTGTGGAGGTTTTGCGACGGTGCGACACCCCCCCGCGGCCCAGCTGGGCGGTAGGAAATGGGACCCGTAATTTGTAGGATACAGGCTGCTAAAACTAGGAAATTGAATTATTATCGATATTTTTGGCCGCTTGGACAGGCGGTGAACCAACCATGTGGTTTGCGACTATTTTAGCACACATGTGTAATACGAAATTCGTATTGGCTTCTGTACTGTATTCAGAATTCTTTACGTTCGGAATCTGAAATGAGTGCTCCGATTTGAAAAATTAGGATGGGGCCGCGTGCGCTGGGCTGGGTACCTCGTTCAAGGATACATGGTGCTACATTTGCTCCCTGACCAACTTGGGCGCGAGTGCGAGCACGGGCAGGTTCTTGCGGTACTTCCAGTCCATGTCAATAGAGCAGGGCGAGAGCAGGCGGCGAGCCGACCCGCGCAAACGAAACGGAGCGTTTTGCACGCGTAAAAGCAGGGTAAGCCGCGCGCTTTTCGTCGGTGCAGACGAGCGATCTTTCCGCCAAGTGTCCGCCCTGTGAAAAAGAGCGCGTAATCCCCAGCACGCAATGTGCAGGAAGACGAGGGGGACCTGCACTCTGCGACGAGCGCGGCGTGTCGCGCCCGTTAGCATACAGAAGTGGCGTACCTGATTTAGTTGACTAAGTTTACACTTCTACCGAGTGGATAATTGTTCAGAAACGCAGTATTGTGATTTTGCATATAAAACGAAGTGTTTTGACACTTTGTCGAGTCAAAAGTATATGCTTATGATGTACTTAAGCGAGACATGTATGACGGCTCGGATAAGCACGCGGTGAATGTTTGCGCTCCGGTTGGCCGAAGGTTTGCGTTGCTTGTGCTCCGTCTCGCCCTCCGTCCAACTCTTTTGTCTCTTGACCCCGTTGCTGTCACGCAGATGACGGGGCTGCGCCGCCGACGAGGCCCCGCGCGTTCCGAGTTTATGCGCGCCAGCGTGTGGCGGGCATCGCACCGCACTTCACTACCCGACCGCACAATCACTCCTGCAAAGTGTGGTCCACAACACTCGTGGTGTGCACCACACGTCGCACCGCACTGTATCGCCAACAAACGAGATAGTGTGTCACACACCATATCTGTACCACACGTTGCTTTCAACAAACCCTACCCAAATCTAGGTTTATTGATTTTAAACCAAAGTGAACGCTGGGTTCAAAAGTTCCCCGATGACCACGGCGAGCGAGTATGGCGCGAGGCCGACCGGATTGATGGCGCCTCCTCCTCCTCCTGATTCTCACGCTGCTCTTCCGCCGCCGGCGCTGTCGCCTCCGCCTCCGCCCCCGTCCAATGCGTCGACATCTTTCGCTCCCCAGCGGCTGATGCAGCCGCCGCCGCCACCGGAGCGCGAGTTCGCCAGCCGCGACGAGCTGCTGGCCTTCGTGCGCGACTTCACGGTCGCGCACGGCTACGCCGTGGTCATCAGCAAGTCGAACGTGCCGCGCGGGCAGGTCTGGCTACGCTGCGACCTGGGCGGCAGCCAGCGCGCGGCATCTCCTGCCGGCCTAGAGGGCTCTCGCAAGCGCAAGAGCGCGTCGCGGCGCCAGGAGTGCCCGTTCCAGCTCTACGGCCGGCGGCTGCAGAGCGCGCGCTGGGTGCTGCGCGTGCAGGACGCGCGGCACAACCACGACGTGGCCGCGGACGCCGAGCAATTGGTCGCGCACCCGGTCGCGCGCCGGCTGTCGCTCGAGCAGAAGCTGGTCGTGCAGGAGCTGACGGAGCGCGGCGTGCGGCCCGCCATGATCGTCGAGCACCTGAAGGACCGGTTCCCGGACAAGCCCATCAAGGTGCAGGACATTTACAACGCGCGCAACTACATCCGGCGCGAGCGCAACGCTGGGAGGGAGCCGTTCACGCGGCCCGAAGGGTGGACCGCGTCTGGTAGCGACGATCAGCTGGGAGGCGGGCAGCGAGTAGCGAGCCAAGACGGCAGTGACGTTCCCCCTATCCGCTCCTCCTCGGTGCCGCCACCAGATAGTGGGGATGCAAGCAATCAGCTGAAGGAGTGGTTTCCTATGGACGAGCGGCTGCAGGGCGCCTTGCAGCGCGTCTCGCGCAAGTTTCCGCGGTGGGGGAGTCAGCGACAGCGCTATTTCCTATCGCAGCTTGAGCATTTGCTTGGCGAGTGCTCTCAATCCGAGCCATCCAACGACGCGAGCGAGGAGCGAAGGTTAGACGCCGACAGCGTTTACGATGCAAACGAATACCCACCGCTAGCAGTAGAACAACCAGTCGTGCACGTGACCCAAGAAGACGATGAAGAGCGTGCACCGCCGGCCTCCATTGAACGAGCGACAGACTTGCTGATCGCGCCGTCTTCGCCGCATCCACCGCCATCTCCACCACCGTCGCCGTCGCCTTTCCCACCGCCTTCGTCCGGGTTGCCATCTCCCCCGACTTCTCCGGCCGAATGTGATGATGACCGAGCAGTAGGGGGCGAAGGAGGGCCACCCAAGCGAGAAGAACCGCCCGAGCAACCGGCCATATCTCTATGAGTCTAGATGCAGCGCGGAGATAAGTATGCCTGCTGCCTTCTGAATTTATACACTACAGCCGAAACCCACACTGCGTGTCATCTCCATGAACAGCGTCGCGTTATCGTGCGTTATTTGTTCAGGTGCTTGCGCTTCAGGTTGGCCATCCAGTCGAGCTGGTCGAGCTTGACCTGGCCCTTGGTGGCATGCACGAGCAGGCGAGGGGCGCGGCTGCTCCCTTCCTCGCCCTCGTCGTCCGCGTTCTCGTTCGAAAAGAACGAAGTGCGCATCGCCGAGCTCTTGGCGTTGCCCACATTGATTTTGCCGGTCGACTGGCTCCCGAGCGCCAAATCTGCGCTCGCCTTGAGCTCGCCCGTGAAAATCGCGTAGTCCTCGTCGAGCTGCTCCAGCTCCAACTCTTCAAACTCGCAGGCGTCCGACACAACGACGCTGGTGCCGTGCAACTCAACGTCAAGCGGCGCACTGGGCTGCACTGACACGTGCACGTCACCGCCCACGAGGATGCTGCTGGACGCGCCTTCACTCCACGAATCAAAGTGCGCGACAGCACAGCAGTTGTCGCCGCTGTCTTCGAGCTCGAGCGACCCGTTCACACTGTCGACCTGCACGCGCTCGAGTCCGTCGCCGAGCACACGCAGGTAGCCGTGCAAGTTGCCGATCTTGAGAGCACTCCCGCTCGTGAAGGACGTGATGCTGCACGCCGACGAGTAGATGGCGCCAAACTCGGACGCTCCCGCCGCGGACTTGCCCCCGAGCTTGGCCGTGAGCGTACCCGCCATCGCGCGCTTGCAAGACACGGCGTCCGCCACGATCTGCACGTCCTCGCCCTCGACCAGCGACGCCACCGTCACACTGCCCTTGTTAGCCTTCAGACTGATCGTCGTGCCGCTGCAAGCCAAACGGAGGACGCATGTTAGCTGCTGATGCAGAATATGGCAATGATCGAATGCTGACGCACCGGAGCTTGTGCGCGACGATGTCGCCCGTGCCGACGGCGACCTTGACGTCGCCCTCGATCTTGTCGCGCAGCTCGACGCCTCCGTTCACGACCGAGATCGACAGGTCAACCAGGTGCGGCAGCGTCAGCTTGACGCGCAGGGGCTCGTCGTCCTCGGCGCCAGTCGCGTCCGACGTGATGCGCAGCGCGAGGATTGCGCCAGTTTCGTCGACGCGCTCTTCCTGAACCGAGAAGAGCTGCGTCACGTCCGAGGAGCGCGCGCCGCCGCCGCTCACGTGCAGCGCGAAGTCGCTCGCCGCCAGCGCCGGCTCCACCTCGACGCGCGTGTTCAGCGCGCTGCCCACCTGGAACTGCAGCCGGCTCTTGTGCGCCAGGCGCTCCAGCGGCACCCGCACGTCCCCGCTCACCCACCGCCGCTTCTCTAAGGGCTGCAGGCGCACCAGGCGCGACGTCGCGGCGCGACGAAGAAGCGGCGCACGTCCCCACATCTTCCCAGCAATTGCGACTCGCAATTTGCGAGCTGTCGGATGGCGCCAAAGTTGTTAAAACAACAAGTTACGCATCGTTTTGGTTCTTATCAGACGGTATAGTAGCTGATACGTGTTAAATCCCCCTGTTTTAGCAACGAATAAACCGCAATGTCAACCTGAACGGTTGCAACATGAGGGTGATTGGCCACTAGCGCAGCAAGATCAGCGCAACGAAGCAAAGGGGGAGAACGCATCGCACGGAAGAAGAAGGAGACGGCGCCGCTCGCTACACGCTCGCCGCCCCAAGAAGCAGACCAAGCCAGGAAGGACCCTACGGGAGCCTCGACACTACACTAGAGCCACCATGCGTCCGATCCTGCTGAAGGGCCACTCGCGGTCGCTGACCATGATCAAGTACAACCGCGACGGCGACCTGCTCTTCTCGTGCGCCAAGGACCACCAGCCGAACGTGTGGTACAGCGACTCGGGCGAGCGCCTGGGCACGTATGTGGGCCATCAAGGCGCTGTGTGGGCCTGCGACGTGTCGTACCACTCGGAGCGCCTGCTCACGGCCGCGGCCGACTCGTCCGTCAAGCTCTGGGACGTGCAGACGGGCGAGGAGCTCTTCTCCTTCCCTCACACGGGCCCCGCGCGCAGCGTCAACTTCAGCACGGGCGACAAGTTCTTTGTCTCGGTCGCCGACAAGTTCTCCGACAACCCGGCCGCCGTCTTCGTCTACGAGCTCGCCGACGACCTCGCCAACCGTGAGCGGCCCTCAGTCTATCATATCAATCTGCCTAGTGTCTCTCGTTGTACTCACCGTGTTTGCTGCTTGCGTGGACGCTGCAGAGAGCAAGGAGCCGGTCCTGACCATCACCGACCACGGACACGAGGGCCGCATCACGGGCGCCTACTGGATGCCGCTCAACAAGGCCATCATGACCACGGGCGGCGACGGCACCATCAAGCTCTTTGACGCCCAGGTGCGCCGCGCAACCCGTGCTTGTTGCAGCAGTTCATAATGCTGACCTTGTGCCTTGACTTGCAATGTTCAGACGGGCAAGCTGCTCGAGTCGCACCAGGTGCACACGGGCGAGATCACGAACGTGAGCTTCAACAAGACCAAGACGCTGGCCATCACGTCGTCCAAGGACAACTTGGCCAAGCTGCTGGACGTGGAGACGCTCAAGGTGCTCAAGGTGTACGAGACGGACCGCCCGGTCAACTCGGCGGCCATCTCGCCCATCAAGGAGCACGTGGTGCTCGGCGGCGGCCAGGAGGCCATGAGCGTGACGACCACCTCGGGCCGCGTCGGCAAGTTCGAGGCGCGCTTCTTCCACATGGTCTTCCAGGAGGAGTTCGCGCGCGTCAAGGGCCACTTCGGGCCGATCAACACGATCGCGTTCCACCCGGACGGCAAGAGCTACGCCAGCGGCGCCGAGGACGGCTACATCCGGCTGCACCACTTTGACCAGGACTACTTTAAGAAATAGACCGGGACGACCAGAGCGACGACCGCGAGCTGCGTCGGCCTTTGACTCGGACAGCGTGACAGCAGACGAGAGAAGAGAAGAAAGCAAGGGACCAAGGGAGCGAGCGGTCGACTGGATGCAGTGGTTCTCTCGGTAGAAAGGTTAGTAGGTTGCCATCTGACTGCGCCCACTTTGCGTATGTGAGACTGTGAGAGGAACGAAAATGGACGTCGGTCAGAGCAGACTCGGTGGCATCTAAGCAGTCAACTGATAGTAGTCATTGAGGGTATCCCTGCTCGAGTCGTGTCTCTCTCTCCTGTACCGTATCGATGTCTTCCTGCGCGCCATGGCGGCTAGAGATCGCGCTCCATTCAGCTTACGGCACGGGTTGCGTGTCGATCATGAAGGCGTTCTCGTCGCACGCCAAGTACCACGGACACGTCGCGGCGACTGAAAGTGAGCCGTCCTCGAGGTTCACGTGCCACCGCAGCAGCAGGATGTTGAACGAGCTCAAGACCTTTCGCGGCACGAAGCGGCCCACGAGCAACAGCAGCACGTCCTGCGCGCGGTACAAGTGCTTGCCGTGGCTTAGGTAGCCCGCGAACAAGATTGCCTCCACGCTCGAGCACTTGCGGTTGCGGTGCATCACGTACGCAAAGTCGCCGCAGTCGGAGAACAACTGGTGGAACGGCGCGCCCAGACACACGCGCTCAAAGCTCGTGAGCTCCTGCGCGTTCGGTGGCGCCACATACTTGGTGCCATGGCCCGACTTGCTCGCACGTGCCTCGCTCACGGACACCTTCACAGGCGCCACCTTCATGTCGTCAGAGCCATTCCCATCGCCCACCGAGCTGCTGCCGCCGATCTTCTCGATGACCACAGCGAGCGCGAAGGTGAAGGCGCCCAAGACCGCGGTCAAGACGGCGATCACGATGGCCAGATTGACGATGAACACGACGCACGAGTCGCTCAGGTTGCACGTTCGCCGCCCGCGCAGCAGCTCGCCACTCACGTCGAGCACGGACGGCAGCGGGTTGCGGTGCGTCTGGTACAGCAGAGCGGCGACGGCGGCCACAATGAGCGGCTGCATGGCCTCCCACGTGAGCCGGTAGTACCGGTCGAGCCGCTGGTC